>VDFB02171955.1:0-24531 GCA_007258455.2 Sequoia sempervirens
AGTTGAACATACGATCTCTCTCACAATCTTAGCGTACGGAATTCTTTGATCAAGAGAGAATGGAGTAGCCTTAGGATACTTTGTTCTGCTGATTGGTGCGGTCACAAAAATCACATCAACACTACCCAATAACATTGACCCCTTTTTATCTTTATCTTGCATCTATCAGACTCATTGTGGTTCCTAGTTAACTATTACCATTGCTCCTCATGAGGTATCCGCTACCCTACTTCACACGATAAATTCTATTACTGCACCTTAGACATTAATCGCAGCTTCTCCACTATATATCATAATCGCTTCCTTCTCCAAGGATCAATGCTCTTCATAACTATCATTCCTTTTATATTCAACCTTGCTGACTAGTCGTGATAACCATGTCACCCTATATCCACGATTGCTAACTCCTTCAAAACTCTTTCAAGAGGCCATGTCTCATATACTGCAACTCCACTCATATACGTTGGTGTAGGAATCCCTGAGTGGCGGATGTGGAATTAAAGGTTGTGCTGGGAGTTTGTTAGTTGCTCAACCCTTCATACAAATGCCTTATATATATATCGCCTGTAGGAATCTCCGCTTAGGGCTAATAATATTTTTGTATTAATATAATATTATTAATTCGTAAATATTAAATCGTGGATAAATATTATTAAATACTTTGTATAAATATTATTATTAACTTTATTATTACGATATCCATAATAGACAATATTAATGGTTCGTCCTTGATCTCTGCTATACCCATCTTCTTATCAACAGTTTGATCATCACCAACCTGTCAGTTTCTTGAGTGTACCTCTTGCCAATGGACCTTTGCATTTGTGTCTACTTGAGAACATTGCTCTTCCACGATATCTACACTTGCTTGAAAACACTCTTGATCTTTCTTCATGTCCATGACAATGAATGTATCTTCTTTCTTTGTTTCATCTTCTCTTTTCGAAGTAACCATCCGGTGCCGCCTTCTTTTCTGAATAATCATCTTTATGGGCCACTTCACCTTCTTTCTCATTGGCCAATGACAAACATTTTTCTTGGTATACTTCCTCAAGACTCAGCTGCAATACAAGCTTAATATGCTTTTCAAACTCTTCCATTTTCCTATCAAACTCTGCAACTAGGCTTATCCTGTTGTCTTTCATCTTCCCCTTCTGAGTTTGCTGCTGCATCTTGCTATCTCTTCTCTTTTCTTGGATTCTTCTTGTGATACCTCACCTAGGTTTCCTTTCATTTTCCTCACTACCTAGTCTTTTGGCATCCAGGTTCTTCACTTCAACCTGTCAAATGCAATACACAAACATCCTTTGCCCAGATCTTTGGGCTTTGATACCAATATGATGCAAAGGAAGGACTTAACCTAACACAACTTGACTACTTTGGCACGTTCCAAACAATGATTTATCACAAACAGTGATTAAGGCACTCTAGTTCATCTTAGGCATATTGATTTTTGTAACCAAATGAGCATCTAACAAGCAAAAACAACAAGGGCTTGATATCTTGGACTATACAGCCCTCTTACAACACATTCCATTGATTGACCACCCATTCATGATTCAATAATGCATAGATTTCATTAAGCCCTCAAACAACTAGGGTTTCATGACTGTTGTTATGAAAATGAACACACACAGCTTAGCATAACTTCCACATACAATTGTTTGGTGCAATTTCCTTTAATGGGTATTTGGATAATGGCCTTAAGAAGCTTTTCGCCAAGTTTCATAATTTTTCCACAATTAAAATAAAAGTTATGAATTTATTACACTTGTTAGAAACCCTACATCTGAAAATTGACTGTCAACACCATTTTGTTCATAACTTATTCAAATTAACTCCAAATGAGACCAAATTAAAAGCATATGAACCATAGAATAGAGCCCTAACTCCTCTAATGACTGCCCTAGCCGTAACAAGTCGTACAAGTCCGTACAATTTGCTGTTCTAACTGAAAATGCTGAAAATTCACTTCATTTTGCATTGTTTTTTGCTACAACTTTTACAAAACGTAATGAAAATTCACCAAATCAAAAGCATTTGAAAGATAAAAAACATTCTCCAACTTTCCCAATCACTTGCAAAGCCATACTAAACCGTACATGGCCGTACAATGGAGAATATAGTCTGTTACACAGAAAATGCAAAGGAAAACATGCAAAATTGAAGTATTTTCATTTCCAAACTTTCTCCAGCCTTCTCCAACCTTGGTGCTCGAGTTTACATCTCATATTTATGCCATTACATCCATTCCCAACTGCCAAACCGACTTCCAACTCTCAAAACTAAAAATTGCAACTTTTTATAACTTTGACATGACAACTTTTGCAATTTTTTGCAACTTTTGCATCATGTAACAATTTTTCACCTAGACATCCTAAAATGGTTCTACATGACCCCAAACAGTCTCAAATGACCTTATTTGATCAAAACACATCAAAATGACCTTAAAAACATAATTCAAGGTGATGCTCCTGCATCAGAATGCATTGTTTGTCAATAGAACAAAGCAAAGCACACTTTTCTTATAGGATTGTTACAGTCTTTGCCTATTCCTAATCAAAAGTGGGAAAGCATATCTATGAACTTCATAAAAAACCTACCAACGTACAAAGAAAAGATTGCATGTATGTTGTTATGAATAGAATGAATAAGTATGTGAACTTCTTTGGTATTTTGAAATATCCCTAGGGTTTCTCCAACTTCAATTTTACTGAGTTAGGGTTTCACAAATTATGCAGATCTGAAAGAAGTATTAGATTATGGCAATTTCATTCATCAAATGCATTCAAAAATCCAATCTACTGTTAACAATTTCAGATTTGACAGCAAGAGGAGAGAAGCAAGGAAGTGGCAAAATTAAGAGCAACAAGAGATGAATGCAAAAGGGCGTGGTTGTACAATGGAAAAGCTATTATCGCCAACTTTGAACCCCACAATAAGGCAAGGTAGCAAGCTGGTAGCAAAGAAAAAGCAATTGATTCTATAGTAGGAAGGAAAGCAACAAGGCTAGAATGGATAAAATCAAAATGGGATGAAGACTCAGCTTTGGGTCTTGTGTGCCAAAATAAATTCCAATCAAGGCCTACCTAAGTTTAGTATGTTCAACTTGAAGAGGTTACTCTTGAAGGAGGGGACCTGGGTTAGGGCCTATTGCACAAGGTAGAGACATAATTTGTCTCACGGAAACATAAGAACACAAAGGTTGCAAGACTCCTATGTCTGAAGGATACAAGAAGTTGGTGGCTTGGAAGAAGATAGCAGGGAATGGCAAAGAGTACGGTGGAATAATGGTCTTAGTGAAAGAAAAAGAAGGGTGTATCATTGAACTGGAAAGATAAGATACAAATAAGTAGTGTATTTGGCTCAAAATTTCAAAAAACAAAAGTCACATAGAATTGCAATGCGTTATTTTGCTCCACAGGTTTCAAAAAATCACAAAAATAATGGGCTAGACAACAAGGACCCATATGTAGCCCTAAAAAAGGATATTGCAATGTATTCTCAATAGGGGGAAGTTCTCTTAGTGGGAGATTTTAATGCTAGGAAAACAAATGAACAAACTAGAATTCTATGTTGCAAAGTGGATTGCAATCCTATTTGGCTTACAGAAGAAAGAAATCACTAGTGTTCAACATGTTCGAAAGACAACAAGGGTAATAACCATTTTGGGGAGAAATTGCTTACTTTGTGTGGCACCTTTGACTTAATTATTTCCAATGGTTTGGATCATAGTTGGAAAACTCAACTCGGCAAAAAACTCACCAAGCCCAAAATTAACAAGTCAACAAAAACTCGAAGAAAACTTGGCAAAAAATTCAACAACTTTTTCAAATTTTTTTTTGCATTTTTCGAATTTTTTATGTATCTAGCGAGTCTTTTGTAAAGACTTGCAAGTTTTTGGCAAAAACTCGCCAAAAACTCAGCAAGTTTTTTTGAAAGACTCGGCAGGAAGACTCAGCGAGTTAACATCGAAAAAACTTGGCCAGAGGAAAAACTCGCAAGTTTTTTACAACTCAGCGAGTACTTAGCAAATCTTCCATCTTTGGTTTAGATAGATGGAAGAAGTCTAGAAATTTTACATGCAATACCTAAATTGCAACAGGTGTCATTGATTATGAAATTTGCTTACAAAACTTGATGGAAAGGATAGAGAAAGTTATGATCAATGAGCATATTTGGGATTTAAAATCAGATCATATCCCAATTTACTTAAAGTTATCTTGGCTAGAAAAAAGGTAGCATGGGAGGAAAACTCAGTGTCTTCGGCAACCACCTTCAAAGGGTAGAATACTTTTGACGCAAGAAAATTGTATTATCTTCAAGGCAACACTAAAGAGGTTAGTTAAGAAAGAGAAAACTCATTTTCAAGGCCTTACTAGTCATGAGTTAACAAATATAATTCAAGGAGCACTTGGGAAGTGCAAAAGAGCAAAAACTAAGAAATCATAAACAAATTGCTTTCCAATTAATGTTTGATTTAATGAGGAATGCAAAATTACAAGGAGACCTTTAAAAGAGCTAGGCAAGAAGAAGATAAATATTAAGTTGTACAAGTAGATTTTAAGAAAGAAAAAAGTTGAATTCATGAACACAAGACAAGAAGAGCTAATCTACCTAGGAAAGAATAATCCGAAGCTATTTTGAAAGGAATTTCCACCAAGAAAGAAACAAAATGAAAATAACATTACAGCTAATCAATGGTTTGAATATGCAAGGAAAATTTATGAGCAGGAATCAAAGGTTGATCCCCCCTTGGTCAACACCACAGCAAAGCTTTTCACCTTGCAAGAGGTTGAGATTGGCATTAAGAAATTGGGTGTAGGAAAAGAAAAGGACTTGGTCAAACTTCAAGTGAAGTTTCTAAAATGGGGGGTGAGAACTCTTACCCCGTATATTATGAGAATATTCAACAACATCATTCAACAAGGGTCCTAAGAGATTGGTCAAACAGCCTAGTGATACCTCTTTCTAAGAGTGGTGACATTAGTAATCCTTCCAATTATAGGACCATAATGATCAACCCTTTGTTTGCAAAATTATTTAGCAACATAGTTTATAGACGACTCACCCTTTTTTTTACTTTGGAGTTTTACCAAGGTTTACTCATCAAGTTTTTTTTTCAAAGTTTTTTTAGAGTTCTTTTAAAAACCTCACCAAGACTTGCCAAAAAATCAGTGAGTTTTTTCATTTAACATGCAGCGCCAGCAACATGTCAAAATCGAAGAAAAAAAACATAGGTTAGACACTACAAAAACTCTATTTTTGGGCTTTATAAGCATTGTTTTTTTCCTTTTAAAAAATCATGAAAATGGTGTAAGCCATGAAGGTTTGTGTGGTTTTGACGGTCTTCATTTGGGTTTGGTGG
The DNA here is from genome assembly GCA_007258455.2 of Sequoia sempervirens. Classification (NCBI taxonomy): domain Eukaryota; kingdom Viridiplantae; phylum Streptophyta; class Pinopsida; order Cupressales; family Cupressaceae; genus Sequoia; species Sequoia sempervirens. Next base: position 5,369 of record VDFB02171955.1, read on the forward strand.
TGAGGGCTCTTCCCCTCAACCCCACCCTATATCACAAGAAGGAACACGCTAGGGGCACTACCCCCAGACCTCATGAGGGGTGCTACCCCCAAAGCCCCCCACCAAACTCATTTGATATAATTTGTAGCTATATTTTTTTTAAATAATTATATTTTTCTCAAAAATTTAAATGTTTTTTAAGGTGTCAAGTTTTGTCGAATTTTTTCTAAGTGCTCTTCAAGTCAAAACTAATTGGCTTGCTAAGTACTCTCTAAGTCCAATTTTGTGAACTATGTTTGGCAGTTTGGTCGAAAACAAAATCAGCAAATGTGTAGAAGAAAAAGAAAAGCAAGCAAAAGGGCAAGCAAGTTTTAAACCTAAGCACTCTACAATTGATCATGGAATCACTTTGAGGCACATTATTGGAAAAGTTTGGGGGAAAAGGAAGGAAGCATTTTTTTGTTTTTTTGACTTCAAAAAGGCTTTCGACATGGTCCCCAAGGATAAGCTATGGTGTAGAATGGAAGAAATTGGGATTCCTATGAATTTTAGAGCGGCAGTCCATAGGCTCTATGAAGAGGTTAAAGTCAAAATCAAAACTTCGGCAAGAATTTCAAAAAGTTTTAGAAGTGACATTAGGGTCAAGCAAGGGTGCCCCCTGTAAGTTTTAGGATCAGAAATTAAATAAGCAGATATAGAACAATTTTAAACAATTTGACACAGCATATAACCTGGGAAAACCCTCCAACTTGAGAGAGAAAAACCCAGCAACAATATATCTCTTATATATTGAATAATGAAAAACAATTCAGTTTTACAATGACGCCAAATACAAGGCCGAATCAATCAGCATCACACTTGATGCAATCTCAAACAATAATATTGAACTTCTTCAATGATATCGATCTCTATAATATTGAACGCCAATATCGAACTCCTGATGTAGATGAATTCGCACTTGTCTCTTGACTGGAATGAACTAAATAGCATAAATGAATGAACAGCACCTCTATTATATACAAATCGATGAGGACTCCAATAAACACGTCCCTTCAAGATACAAAGTCGGCCTCAAATGAAGGGGTGTGACTTAACAAAAGATGGCGATCTTTTAGATGATGTCGGCCTTGACAATAATTGTGAGAGAGGTGCCAAAAAGGATCTTTCGGATTTGGTTGTCTTACTTTCATGCTTGTACTGCTACATTGCTAGATGATTGTGAGAGAGATGCGGTAGCGCGGTATACCGCCATACTGTGGGAGACTTATTACTGCCTAGCGGTGGTGCGGTGTACCGCCATAACACGGGAGACTTCTTACTGCCTGGCAGTGGTGCGGTGTACTGCCATACTGCAAAAGCCTTGTGACTTACTGGCGGTAGTGCGGTATACCACCATGCCACGGGAGCCTGTTGGTTGTCTAGCGGTAGAGCAGTGTACCGCCATGTAAATAAATCGACTCCAATAAATAGATGAATAGCCAACAACTATATGAATTTATTGCTTATCGCCGTTGGAAGTATGAGGCCCGCGGCTACACATCAACACTCCCTCTTAGCTAGGGAGGAATACTTCCAGATATCCAAGTCATGGAGTCTCTCAACATGACACCCACAATGGCTACACCCATTTGTGGAAAAGAGCTCATCACAGAGTCACTCAACGTGATATCGTCCACCATGGCTACTCCCATGTATGGAAAGAAACATGTGCACAAGTGCCCATCACGGAGTCACTCAACGTGATGTTGTCATGGAATCTCTCAACATGACATCCACCATGACTACTCCCAAAGGGTGGATAAACACAAGTACAAGGGAATCATCACGGAGTCTCTCAATGTGATGTTGTCATCGAGTCACTCAACATGACATCCACCATGGCTACTCCCAGAGGGTGGAACAAGGGCTTTCACCTCAAATTTCTCTATCACAGAGAAGGATGCATTAACAAGAGCTTACACCTCAAATTTCTCCGTCTCAGAGAAAAAATGCATTAACAAGGGCTTTCACCTCAAATTTCTTCGTCTCAGAGAAAAAATGCATTAACAAGGGCTTTCACCTCAAATTTCTCTATCACAAAGAAAGATGCATTAAAGCAAATCACAAGAGATCACTGATGCTAAGTCTCCCTCTCAACAAGGGCTTCATTCTCCACAACTCCAAGCTTGTTTCGAAGATGCACAAACTTCACTCTGGACAGAGGCTTGGTGAGAATATCAGCCGACTGCTCATCAATGCAAATATATCTCAATTGAATAGCTTTCCTCAATACCATATCTCTGATGTAGTGGTATTTGATCTCAACATGTTTTGTTCTATCATGAAACACAGGATTGATAGATAGCTTTACACAGCTTTGATTATCACAATAAATAACAGTCGGCTCCAATGATTGTCCAAACAATCCTGCAAGAAGCTTCTGAAGCCACACTGCTTCTCGAACTGCTACACATGCTGCAATATACTCTGCCTCTGCAGTGCTTAGTGCCACTGAAGACTGCTTCCTGCTACACCAAGAAATCATCGCAGACCCCAAACTAAAGCAACATCCAGAGGTGCTCGTCCGATCAGACACACTCCCTACCCAATCGGAATCAAAATATCCTTGCAGCTTTAGGTCTACACTGGAAGTATATTTCAAGCCATATCCAACTGTGCCACACAAGTATCTCAAGATATGCTTAGCTGCAACTAGATGAATTTGCCTTGGTTCACACAAGAACTGACTAAGTGCACTCACTGCATAGCAAATATCTGGTCTAATATTGATTAGATACATCAACGATCCAATCAACTGCCTATACATAGTGAGATCCACCAGATCTGAACTAGCTGCAAACTCACTTAACTTCTTCAAATTGGTTTCCATCGATGTAGGCATGGATTTGCAATCCATCATACCAAATCTCTTCAAGATGTCTATAGTATACTTCCCTTGACTCAGAATGATCTCATTGGGTCTCTGCCACACTTCCAATCCTAGGAAGTAATGCATAGATCCTAGATCCTTCATCTCAAATTCAAAAGCTAACTCCTTGCATTTGATAATGAGATATTCTACTCCTGTAAGAAATAGATCATCAACATAGAGAACCAAGATTAATGCCTCACCATCAACTACCTTGAAGTAACGATTTGAATCAGCATCATTCTTGGAGAATCCCAAGCTCATCAAGTATCGATCAATCCTCTCATACCAAGCACGAGGAGCCTGCTTAAGGCCATACAAAGCATTCTTCAATTTACAGACATGAGACTCCTTCCCATGAATCTCAAAGCCATCAGGTTGCTCAATGTATACTTTTTCTTCAATTACACCATTAAGGAAGGTTGTCTTTACGTCCATCTGATGTAACTTCCATCCCTTAGCTGCTGCAATAGCAATAATAGTCCTGATGGATGTATAACGAGCAACCGGAGCAAAGGTTTCTTCATAATCTATTCCCTCTTTCTGAGAGAATCCTCTAGCCACAAATCTAGCTTTGTACTTCTCAATGCTTCCATCAGCCGCATGCTTGATCTTGAAAAGCCATTTAGAAGATACAATTGATTTCCCTTCTGGTCTTGGTACAATATCCCAAACATCATTCTTAATGATAGAATCGTATTCTTCAGCCATAGCATCTCTCCATACTTGTTGACTTGATGCTTCCTCAATACTAGAAGGCTCAGATTCAATGATATGACTCGTTAATGCAACATAGTTTGGAAACTTCTGTGGTCTTTTGCTTTCTCTGAATGTTCCTCTAGTAGCTGCAAACTTTTATGCCTCCTACATTGTTTGCCTAGCCCATAAAGGTCTCTTTCAACCTATGACAATATCTCTTGGCCCATCAGTTGGTTCCAAAGGCTCAACTGGATCACCACCCTCTTCTGGTTCAGTAGAATCCCTCTGAATCTCAGGAGAATGATCAACATCCATATCCTGAGGAGTCTCTCGGTCTTCATTATCTATCTCCATGTATGAACCTTTAGATCTTTTGAATGCAACATCTTCTTCAAAAGTGACATCCCTACTAATCTCTATATCTTTCTGACCTAGAATGTAAATCCTGTAGGCTTTTGAAGATTCACTGTAACCCACAAATATACCTCTCTTGCCAGATGCTTCTAACTTAGATCTCTTATCTTTAGGTACATGAATATAAACTAGACAACCAAAAATTCTCAAGTGACTAACTTCAAGCTTCATGCCTGTGAAGGTTTCTTCAGGAGTCATATTCTCCAAAATACGATGAGGGCTCTGATTTTGAACATACACTGCAATTCTAGATGCTTATGCCCAAAGGAAGGTTTGCAAGTCTTGATCATGGATCATAGCTTTAGCTACCTCAACAATGGATCTATTCTTCCTTTCTGCAACTCCATTTTGTTGTTGATTGTAAGGAACACAAAACTCCCTCTTAATCCCTGCCTCGATACAAAAGTTACAGAAGCCTCCAGAGATGTATTCTCCTCTGTTATCAGATCTTAGAACTTTGATCCTCTTCTCGGACAAGTTCTACTTGAGCATTAAATTCTTTGAATTTCTCAAGTACTTCTTTAGATTCCTTAGTCTTTAAGAAATAAATCCAAGTCTTTCTAGAGTAGTCATCAATAAAAATTACGTAATACCAAATACCACTCAACGATGCAACAGACATTGGACCACACAAATCAGGATGAACAAGATCTAGAATACATTTTGATCTACTTTCACTACTATGAAAAGGACCTTTAGTATTCTTACCCCATGCGCATCCTCGGCAAGTACCATCATGCTCCTGACTGAGTTTTGGAAGGCCAGTGACCATCTTCTCCATGGATGGGAGAGCTCTGAAATGGAGATGAGCAAGTATTCTATGCCAAAGCTCGCTTGAACTAGTGGAATCATGCAACAATGCCTGCATTGGACGAATGGAAAGTCTATAAAGACTCTCTTGTCGAACACCAATCACTCGGGCTGTCTTGATGCTAGAGTTCTTCGGCCAAGCAAGAACTTTTCCCTCAGAAAATGCAACTTGATATCCTTTGTCCTCCAAAGCTGAAATTGATACAAGGTTCCTCTTGATAGTTGGTACGAACAACACATCGCTCAAATGAAGAGAGATGTTGGAATCTAGGTGAAGAGAGGAGGCTCCAGCACCTTTCACCGAATAGCATGCATCACCTCCAATTATTATTTGAATGTTGGTATCTCTCTCCACCAAATCTGAAAGATGCTCTCTAAATCCGGTAATGTGTCGAGAAGCGCCACTATCAATCAACCATGTGCTGCTATCAGTTGGAACATTGCTTGATAGGGCTGAGATAAATAGAAATCCACTTGAATTATCTCTTGAGTCCTTCTGAGGAGAGACATCACCCAAAGTCGCAGTAGAGACATGTTGTTTTGGTCTTGTTGCACAATCTCTCGCATAGTGACCAAACTTGTCACATCTGAAGCACTATATATGGGAGAGATCCTTCTTAGATTCAGGAGCAGCATCCGATCTTTTGTCTCTATTCCTCTTGAAATTGCCTTTCCTTCCTTCTTTTCCTTTCTTCTTCGATGTTTGAGCAGCAAGTACATGAACCGGACCAAATTTTTTCAATTCTCAATTTCTTACAATCAGCAATGCAACACACCCGTTAGGGTTAGATAAATCAAACCAGCAGTTACAATATAACTCTTTGCCAAGAATGCGCACTCAATCTCAACAAGAGAGAGGCTATCATATGGCAAGAGGATCGTCAGTACATTAATCAGAACTGCAACTGGAAGTAACTCTAACCAAGAATGTGTCCAAGATGGACGAGCATATGGTCAGAGGATCTCTACCACTACAAATGCTGAAAGTAAACTCAACACCCAGAATGTGCTTTCAAACCCGGAGTGGGAATGGAGCTACCATAGGGCGGAGATGTACGATATTACAATGCAAATCAAAGTAAATAGGCGGCAAGCCAGCCTCTTCCACTTATTCAGTGGGCAATTACAAACATGATAAGCAAAACTAAGAGAAATGCTGACAGTACTACTGTTCAGCTTACAATGAAGTAGAATGCCTGCAAGATCAAGGATTTAAGCTCTACAAGTTGCTGCAATAGTAAAGATGTCATCCACTAGGTCAATAATGAATTCCTAACACCCGTCCTTCGCTAATATGCAATTTTCTCAAGTCTGATCTGACAGACCAGCAACATGAATTACAGAACCAGCAATACATAAACTCAATGAAAAGCTCACAACTCACTCATTTCTCAAAATTACATGAAAACTGATGCAAAATACTCTTAAAATGATGGCGCCTAGTTTAGTTATGAGAAAGGACAGCTAAAAGTGGCTATTAATTAATGGCACGGATCCCAAAGCACTCCAAAAAGGGCGCCCTACAAGGAATGACGAATTTGCTTTATAAAATCATAAACTTCGTATTAAAATCTGCAAATATTCATGAAGGGTCTCTTCCAACAAAGAAAACCAATGAGACAATACCCAGAACAACTCTTTTTGTATTTTTTTGATTTATGAGTGAAACTATAGATTCAGCCCTGTTATCAGCAACTCCAGAAAATGACATAAAATGCAATAAACTGAACTACATAAGTAAACCCAAACTACAAATGCAAACCTCACTACAAAATGTCACTCAAACAAGCAAACCTCTCCACTAGGTGCTATCTCTCAAGCACGAAGTCGAGCCAAGGCTAGGAGGCATTCATTCCTCGAAGCAATCCTGTTACCATTTCGGCAGCATAACAATATAGAAGTCATAAGATACTAAGAATGAAGGCCCAAGGCTTCCTTATATAATTTTGAGAAGACCCTCCAGAAGCTTCTAGAAAAGAAACCCTAATTTTCAAATTTGAATTGTCTTCTTTTCCCTCCAATTTGGGTGCCCCCTTTCTCAAGGTTTAATTTTACTTTATTTTAAAATCTTCACTCCATAAAATGGGCGTCCCTTTTCTCCAAGTAATACTTTGAACTTTAATATATAATAATTCACCTCAATGAGGCGTCCACCCATAAAGACCACCTTTTAAAACAACTTAAAGTTCAATCACTAGGCTAAGGGGGGGTCAACAGTAAAATATAACATTAAAATATGACTTTATTTAAATAATTTGACTTATCTCTCCAAATGTGCCCCAAAGCCAAAAATGAACAAGCCAACTGAACTGACTGAAGAAGAAAGCCAACTGCACTGGAAACTGCATGATCACTGCCAAAAATAGAATTTACTAAAAATAGTAAATTCGGAAAGTCGCTCGGATCAAACTGCATGCGACACCATTGCAAAGCTTTCTGAAAACCCAGAAAGAATCCGCACTCCAAAATCCCAAACTCCGAGATGTAGCCGTCATAACTTACTAAAAATAGTAAGTTCGGAAAGGTTGCCCGACGCAGTTGCAAGTCATACCTCTGCGAAGCTCTCTGAAAACCCAGAAGGAATCCAGAATCCAAACAACCAAACTCCAACAAGCAAAACCCCGAATCATCAAGAGAACCCATCAAACAAAGAAACCCTAATGCATACTTGACCCATTAGCGACATCGAATAGGCTACCAATCATCGAAAAGTGAAGTGCTAAAACGGGACATTATAAGCAAGTACATGATTGTTTTCATTGTTAGAACTTCGTCCATTACCTCTTGCTGCAAATCTTGATTCCTCTTGAATACAATCTCCTCTAAGGCGATCAAACTTTGGTAGCTTCGATCTTCCACTGATACCTTGGATAAATGGCTCCCAAGATTGAAGAAGACCGTTAAGTGCCAACATGACTAAGTCTTTATCATCAACCATATTACCAATGGCACAAAGCTGATCTCTCAACTCAATGATCTTCATGAAGAAGGAGATGACTGAATCTCCTTTCACCATCTTGATGTGATGAAGTTGTTGCCTCAATGCAAGAGCTCTGCTTGTATTATTGATCTCATATAGTCCCTCCAAGGTCTTGAACATCTCTCTAGCTGTCTTCAACTTGGAGATAATAGGCACAAGGTGATCCTTCACAAAATCAATCAATATCTTCTTGGCCTTTGTGCCATTCTTCCTCCATTGTGTCTGCTCAGTCTCATCGGAAGGTTCGGGTACCTCTTTCTCCACGAACTCAAGAATGTCATTTTCTTCCGATGCAATGAGAACTCTAAACTTCCAAGAGGTGAAGTTAGAGGCACCATCAAGTCTATCTTCAACCTTGAAACCGTTCACCATTTTCGTAGTTAAGATAGACACACAAAGATGAGAATAATGGAGAAAGATAACGCTGCTTATATAAATCTGATCACGATCTTGCTTAAACCTGCTCTAATACCATGTAAATTTTAGGATCAGAAATTAAATAAGCAGATATAGAACAATTTTAAACAATTTGACACAGCATATACCCTGGGAAAACCCTCCAACTTGAGGGAGAAAAACCCAGCAACAATATATCTCTTATATATTGAATAATGAAAAGCAATTCACTTTTACAATGACGCCAAATACAAGGCCGAATCAATCAGCATCACACTTGATGCAATCTCAAACAATAATATCGAACTTCTTGAATGATATCGATCTCTATAATATTGAACTCCAATATCGAACTCCTACTGTAGATGAATTCGCACTTGTCTTTTGAATGGAATGAACTGAATAGCATAAATGAATGAACAACACCTCTATTATATACAAATTGATGAGGACTTCAATAAACGCGTCCCTTCAAGATACAAAGTCGGCCTCAAATGAATGGGTGTGACTTAACAAAAGATGGCAATCTTTTAGATGATGTCGGCCTTGACAATAATTGTGAGAGAGATGCCAAAAAGGATCTTTCAAATTTGGTTATCTTTCTTTCATGCTTGTACCGCTGTACCGATGGATGATTATGAGAGGTGCGGTAGCGCAATATACCGCCATACCACGGGAAACTTCTTACTGCCTGGCGATGGTGCGGTGTACCGCCATACCGTGAGAGCCTTGTGACTTACTAGCAGTAGTGCGGGATATCGCCATGCCGCGGGAGCCTATTGGTTGTCTAGCAGTAGAGTGGTGTACCGCCATGTAAATAAATTGACTCCAATAAATAAATGAATAGCCAACAGCTATATGAATTTATTGCTTATCGCCACTGGAAGTATGAGGCCCGCGGCTACACATCAACACCCCCTATCCCCTACTCTTTTTAATTTATATATTGAGAAACTTGAAGAATGGCTAAATTTGCCAAGAGGAGATGGTGTTCATTTTCAGGAGAGTTTGTGACAAGGCTTCTTTTATATGCAGACATTAGACAACCTTATTTTGATTGCTAAATTGGTTCATAGGTTGCAAGAGCACTTATATGCCCTTGAACATTTTTGCAGAGTGGTGGGGATGCAAGTCAATACCAGCAAAACCAAGATCATGATTTCTCCAACAACAAAATAGTAGAAGCAGCATAAGTTCTACTTTGAAGGCAATACTCTTGAAGTAACTAAGTACAAATAACTTGTGATTGATTTCAACAAGCAGGTTAGTTGGGAGGGTTGTAGAAAGAAGAGAATTTTGGAAGGATGGAAAGCATTATATACTCTTCAAAATAGATGTAGAGAAACATAGTTATGGGACTGGAAAACTACTTAAACTCTTTTGGGGCTTTTAGTACTTTTGGTGGTGCTCTATGGGTGTGAATTGTGGGCTAGCAGCACCTTAGACTCAAAGTGGAGATTAATTGAGAAAATTCAAAAGCACTTGATCACAAGCAAATTCAAAATAAAAGATTTGGTTCCTTATGAGATTATGCTAAGTGATTCAGGGGCAGATCCTATTGAAGCAACAGCTATGATGTGTCTCATAAGATATTTAAAAAGAACTAAACAAATGGAAGTAGGTAGATGGCCTAAGGTTGTTTTCAATGACATCATGAGTGAAAGAAAAAAGACATGGATGAAGCAAAACAGCAAATGGATGATGAGCAAATGGAATATCTACTTGAGTGCATGCCTTACGAATAGCAAAGAGAAAAGCTTTTGTTATGGATAAGCTCCAAGGGAGAAAGAAGAAATATTAACTTGAGGAGTTCAACCCCACATGTGATCATCAACAAAAAACGTACATAGGGGCTAGTATTTCATGGAAAGCCAAGACTCTTATTGCTCAATTAAGAACTAACTCACATCAACTCTGATGTGAAACAAGGCAATTGAAAAAACTTGAAGCATGAGAAGAAAGGGTGTGTACTTTTTGCACTACCAGAGTAGTGGAATCAAAATAACACTATATCATGGAGTGTGATGCCTTCAAGGGCATCAAGAGCAAACATACCAATATCTTGACAACTATTTCTTGGTACAACTTATTCAGTGAGGGGACTTTTGGTAAGTTGGGGGAGCCCATCATCACCTTGAATAGGAAAAGGATTGAAATGCAAAAGACGAAAATGGCAAGGTTGGTTGTCCCATAGGCTATTTTTATCCTCATAGATATTAAAAGTTATTTATTCATGCATACATCTTTAGAAGATTATATTATTTATTGGAGTTGTACAAGACAAAAAAGGGTGGCATGACTTTGTTAAGAACTATGTTACTGAGTTTCTCTAGAACCCTCCATACTCGTATGGGTTCAATTCAGGTCTGGGTACCGGGCTGGTTTGTCTGAGGTACCTCTCAAGAACCTAAGTGTTATTTTTATGATCAGATTTAATGCACAGAAATTTAATTCAAAATCAGACACAATAACACAGCATATACCCTGGGAAAACCCTCCACTTGAGGGAGAAAAACCCAGCAACAAATATATCTCTTATATATATAAGAGATGGCAACAAGTCTCTTTATTATGAGGCCACACACAAGGCCAATATTCAGCACCAGCAATGGCTGTAATAACAAAGAACAGTCTGGTCTTCCTTGAACACAAATCTGCTCTTCAATGGATTCGCAATCTGCCCTAGAAGAAATTTGCACTTGATAGAAGGAGCTGCTCTTGATAGAATTTGCACTTGCTTGAAGGAAGGAATCAAACTTTCTTGATGCTTGAATGAGTGAGAATGAACTTCTATATATACATTTGCTAGAGAGGTCGCACCTCTACAAGAACTAGGTCGGCCACCAAAGGAAAAGATAAATACAAATAATAATTATGAATTACAATGAAGGTCGGCCAAGGTAAGAATTACAATGTTGCCTTGAGAAGCGCTCCTCATTAATTATTATTTGATACAAATCGAGCCTCTTCATAAATTCGATTATCATTTAAATAAATGAAGTGTCTCTTCAATAATATCGGTCTCCTATAAATTTGATAGTCGTTTAGGCTCCATCAAATTTATCCATTATATCGTGGCTGGAAGAATTCTCTCGACGCTGTTATGAACATCAACACTCCCTCTCAGCTAGGGAGGATACTTCCAGCAGCAAAAGACATATCACCTCATCGTGATGTCAACCACAATGGCTACACCCATATGTGGAAAGGAAAGATATCACCTCATCGTGATATCAACCATCATGGCTACACCCATGTATGGAAAAGAAAGATATCACCTCATCGTGATATCAACCATCATGGCTACACCCATGTATGGTATGTAAAAGTGCTCATCACTCAACGTGATGTTGTCACCTCATCGTGACATTCACCATGGCTCTCCTAGAGGGTGAAAACACAAGTACAAGAAAGTCATCACGGACTCTCTCACATGATGTTGTCATGGAGTCACACACATGACATCCACCAGGGCTCTCCCAGAGGGTGGAAACAAGGGCTTTCACCTCAAATCTCAAAGAGAAATGCATTAACAAGGGTTTGCACCTCAAATCTCTCTCAAAGAGAAATGCATTAAAGAGAATCACTGATATTGAGACTCCTTCTCAGCTAGGGCTTGATTCTCCACCATACCAAGCTTCTCTCGAAAGTACACAAATTTTATCCTGGAGAGAGGCTTGGTGAGAATGTCTGTCGTCTGCTCATCAGTGTTGATATACCTCAACTAAATTGCTTTCCTCAATACCATATCTCAGATATAATGGTATTTGATTTCCACATGCTTGGTTCTGTCATGAAACACAGGGTTGACAAAAAGCTTCACACAGCTCTGGTTATCACAATGAATGATAGTAGGCTCCATTGATTGACCAAACAATCCTGCAAGGAGCTTTCGAAGCCACAATGATTCTCGGGCTGCCACACAAGCTGCAATATACTTGGCCTCTGTTGTACTCAGTGCCACAGAAAATTGCTTCCTGCAACACCAGGATATCATCGCAGATCCCAACCTAAAACAACATCCAGAGGTGCTCTTTCGATCAGTGACACACCCTACCCAATCGGAATCAGTATATCCAAGCAGCTCCAAGTCCACATCAGAAGAATACCTCAAGCCATATCCAACTATGCCACACAAGTATCTCAGGATATACTTCGCTGCAACTAGATGTATTTGCCTTGGTTCACACATGAACTAACTAAGTGCACTCACTGCATAGCAAATATCTGGACTAGATACATCAACGATCCAATCAACTGCCTGTACATAGTAGGATCCACCAGATCTGAACTAGCTGCAACCTCTTACAAGTTATGCAAGTTGGTCTCCATAGACATAGACATGGATTTGCAATCCATCATACCCAATCTCTTCAAGATGTCAATAGTATACTTCCCTTGACTCAGAATGATCTCATCTAGATTTACCATACTTCTAAACCAAGGAAGTAGTGCATGTAACCAAGATCCTTCATTTCAAATTTAGAAGCTAACTCCTTCTTGCATTTGATAATGAGGTGATCTTCTCCAGTAAGAATCAAATCAACATAAAGAATCAAGATCAACTAGATTACCATCTTATTCAGGTTCAGTAGGCTCCCTCTGAATCTTCAAGTACTTGCATCAACCTTCTGACCTCTTCGTCCAAGATTGTGTGCAACACTTGCCTTAGACAAATGTTTTCCAGTGCACACCTCTGGTACTGTAGAGAGTTCAGGATTGTCCTCCTCGACCTCATCCCAGATCACACTATTCTGAATAGGTTTGCGGAGCTACCAATGTCAAATCCAAATGACAGTCTTGAGCAATTCTGATCTCAACAGCTAAAGGGATCCTCTAAGGATTTAGCACCTAGCCTTGCAATACAGTAATCTTCACTTCTTCTCAGTGAGTTACAAAACTCCCTCTTGATCCCTACTTCGGAGATTGCAAAGAAGACTTCTGGAAGTGAACTCCCACTAGCCACCAACTCAGTCCCATGGCTGCAAGTTGTGACTTCACGCTTGATCATTTCTCTGGTCAGCATGACTTCTTCACAAGATGCCTCAAGTTTTTCATCACTAAGCAATCTCTCATCACCTTCTTGCTCCTAGAACTTGTTGATGTGATTTTTATGACCGCACCAATCAGCAGAACAAAGTATCCGAAGGCTACTCCATTCTCTCTTGATCAAAGTATCCCGTACACTAAAATTGCAAGAAAGATCGTACGTTCAACTCCAAGGTTCTGATAATGCAATGAAATACCCTCAATTGGTTCGTTGTGATTTGTTGTTTTCACGAGGGGACTTACACAATTGTTCAGAATATTTGCAGCTTACAACAGGTTAATGAAGAAAGGGAATTTTCGTGCAATGTGAATGATTTGGCAATGAGGTACGTATTTCCTAATACTAACCAAAAGTATACTGAATTGAAATAAGTGCAAGGTTTTAGAAGATCTAAATTCTATACTAAAGGAGGACGTGGGATTAATCTTAACAGACTTCAACTAGACTTTGCTTCGCCTCACGTTGGACAGCTTACACAAGGTAGGTGCAATCTTCAAGGGAGCAGCAAAGGGTTTTCAAGTCACAGTTCAACATAAAGACACCATCAAGACGATGCATGCCAAGACGTGAATCATAACCGAAGTTAGGCTTGTAAAGTTTTCTAGTTGACCACACAAGGCAAACTTGCCGTCAGCAAGCTACTAGTGGTATGGATTAAAATGAAGTTGCCTTGATTAAACACCACAATCCACAACTAACATCTACTGGCATGAAAATGAAAATTATTCTAATCAAAACTACTTGAAGTAGAAGGGGTGAAGAAATCTTGCTAGCTGCTCATAACAAAAGATGAATTCATCATCAATGAAAGATCTTTTATTATGATAGTTTTCACAACAACTTCTTACAAAGTTCTCAAAGGAAAACTTTCCTTCTCCTCCAAACTATGCTAATAAACTAAAGCTAAGCTATACTATCAATCTCTCTGCTCTATTCTCTAGTCTGATCTGATTCTAATTCTAATTCATTACAAATGAGGGGGGATGCCCCTTTTATAGATGGCCTAGTCCAATGGACGGCCCAGATTACAATCGGCTGGATGGCCCAGATTGTGCCACCTCAGCCCTAAACAAGATTCACCCTAAAAACCGCCATCAAGAGGAGTGGGGTAATAAATGAACAATGGATCCTCCACTCACTCCCAAAATAGCAAAGCAATTAATGTCCACCATCGTCTTCCCGAAGATCATCATCCAGAAGGGCATTTCCATTTTCTTTCTCCTTGGTAGCAAAGTCAATGAACATGGCCAATACTGCTTCAACCTCTTGAATTGAGATCGGCGGAATGTGATCAAGCTGGAATTCTAACACCGTGACTGCCTACCCGTGCCGAGTGCAAGACTTTCTCCAAGCAACTAAAGCATCCTGAGTACCTTGAATTAAGCTGAAGAAGTTTGACATGTTCTCAAAATCATCCTGAACAAAGGTCTTTACCTCTGAAAAGAAAGGTGGCAGCCTACCCCTCAAATTATCAATAGACACCTCCTCGGAAGTCAGCCTCCTAGAAAATATCACCTCTAAAGTATTTAGGACTCCATCAAGAATGTTTGTCATGGCCTTTCTGACTCTGGCCGAATCTGCCTGTGCCGCATCAAAGAATTCTCGACCCGTGACAACTGAAGAGTACCAGCTGGAAAAATCATACCTATCACCCTCCTGAATCACGCCTCCCTCAATCAACATCTGTAAGGGAGTATGCATCAAAGCCTCCAAACGCTGAATAACCTTGCTTTGATAGGTATGAGCATCGCCCCAGGCCTGATCAACTGCATCCATTCGTGCCATAACGCTGGAAGCTTGCTGGTAAGCATGACTGAGATCTCCCATAAAATTTTCCGTCTCAACACGAACGTTGGCCGCCCACTTATCTGCTTCTTGTGCCATCTTTCTCAAATCCTCCAAGCCACTAATTGATTTTCTAGACAACTCGGCTGGAAGCTCAATCGTTGGATTCTCCTGCCCACAAGGACAAGACAAATGTTGTACGTATCCAATCAAAGTCTTGTGCTCTTTCTTTAATTTCTTGTACTTGCCTTCAATCTTGAGCAATCTGTCCTTGAGTGCCTGGTAGGAGTTATCACACTCCTCAATTATTTGTGTTCCTGTGGGGCAACCTAACTCCATGGTGGTGACTGTTGGCATAAAAACTAACACCTCTGGAGTGCAGGTTTGTACGGACAGCTATGCACAATGCGTAATGAGTGCTCTTCAAATTAGGAGGGGAAGCTCCCTCGTTGTGCTGGAATGCATGGAAAAGAAAAGTAATCAAAGTCCTATCTTTTTGTTCTCAGCTAGAAGAGGCACAAGGTTAAGAAAACCAAGAACGTTGCAGCTAAGGATTTTCTGGTTTTGCAGATCATTAACTACAACTAAGCTAACTACTTTAAATCTATCCAGTTTCTTCAAGAAAACAGAGCATGAGGAAAAGGAGCAAGGTTTGACTATCAGGCGATAAACAAGTATAGACTCTCAACTTGAAGGCAAGGTAGCACATCTATTTGCTCAATCTAAACAAGTTTATTGATAACAACATCACACGATAAACTGAATACGGATTCTCTACTTGAGGGCAAGGTGGCACAACTATTATCTCAATCTGAATAAGTTTATTGTTCACAACACCATACGATAAACAAGTGCAGATTCTCTACTTGAAGGCAAGGTAGGCACAACTATCATCTCAATCTGAACAAGCTTATTGAACACAAAACAGATTTATCTAAACTATGGAAAGAATTTACCATGACAATCGCATGAAACCCTATGTGGCATAACACTTGATCAAAATAGTAAAGACTCACAAAACAGATTTATCATTACAATCGCATGAAACCCTATGTGGCATAACAATTGATCATAATGGTAAAGATGCACAAAACAGAAAGAATTCACCATTACAATTGCATGAAACCCTATGTGGCATAACAATTAATCGTAATAGTGAAGACACATGAACAAATACCAAAGAGCAATATTGAGGGCAAGCTACGCGCAGCATATATTTCTCTTTCAAGAAAAAGTTATTTACAAAATGGGGCAGCTCTGTTATATACACATCCCGGGTGTAGGGAACCCTAAAATCACCTTGAGTCAACTCTGATCTTGCAATGCATTACTGCAAAATTTATTACTAAACCTAATGAAGTAAACTATCTGAGTTAGCGGAAAGCTACCATCAGTTAACCAATACATTTAACCTAAATAGACAATGTGCAAGCATGCACGTCCTTATTTAAAGCAAAGTTAACTGGCCACTACCTTCAGTTAACTGGAAACCCTAACCCTAACTCCTGTGATGATAATTCCAAGAATGAGATAAGCATGTGTTAAGTCAACAAGTAAACTCAAGACTGAAAGTCGAGTTAACTGTTGCTCATGACTCAACCCTCAAAATTAACTGCAGGTTCCAACTGGCAGATCACTCCATGTCATCTCGGTCTAACACTTCGACCCAGAACTCATCAATTACTCTGTCTTCCGGCACTCTGACGTTGTCCAAAAATAATAATCTGCTTCTTCAATTCACAGTCCTTTGTCCTTGTTAGCCATGCATTCCTCGACATCTTCAAGCGCCTTCTTGAAACTGGCTAAAGAGTATTGAAATGTTCTCAACTTAAAGCGCCCACCGGGATCTCCATCAAGATATCCGCAGACAAGCCACGAAACTCAATTTTGGTAGCCACCGAGGTCAGTAGGTACCATCTTCCGCGAAGATAATAGCCTGATATCACGGCGACTTTAGCGGCTCAGAAGTAAATGAAGTGATCTCATTTCTTTTGCAATAGCAGCTTCATTGTCGGTTGCTCACGATGAAAATCCTAGGTAAGACGATTTGGTCTTGAATTGATCTGGATTGAACCGCTATACGAAAACTTGCCAGATTGACTATGGCTCGCGGCTATCTTGACAACTTCTCGGAAAGCTAAAATGGCGTCTGAGGTGAGGGCTAAAAATAGTAATGGGAGGGATAATTTTCCTGGGAATTCTAAGACATGGGTTTTGTCCGGAAAATGATTCTAAGACAACCCACAACGTCAAAATTGTGAAAAAACACCATTTAGCCTAACATGCAAAGACTTTTCAGTCAAGAACTGTAGGGGTTTTTAGAGCTTCTTGGGGCAATTTTCTTGAGAAAATCCGGAACATGGGTTTTGTGCACAATGGAATTCTAAGCCAACCCAGATGATGCGATTTTCAAAAAGATGTGATTTTGGCCAACATGCAAAGAAATCTTCGGAAAAACCTGAGAGAAACCCGAGGAATGAGCATTTTCTCGAAAAAATCTAAGGCGTGGGTTTTAGGCTAGCGTCTTTGAAATATGCGAACCCAGACGATCAAACTTCTGAAAATATGTTGAATTTCTTTGACATGCGAAGAAAGTACCTAAGATGAAATAGAAGAAATAAGACAGAAGATAGAAAGTTTTGCTTGTTCTGCTTCTGAAGAATTCGCCAATCTCTTTTCTGGAACTTGATGAAACCTACATGCAAAGTGAAAATAAAGTCTGGAATCTTCTTCCTCTGCACAATCTGAATTCGTTGCTACGAAGAACGCTGAATTCTGACACCTGTAGCACCTTTAGCTTGCTGCTCGCTCAAGAAGAATGTAGACTTCGAAGTTTGAAATGAAGAAATAATGGACGTCAAGGCTGAAATAAATAAGTTTTCATCATTGAAATTCGCATAAAGCACTAAAGCTTGAAAAATGGCGCTTGGCTTCTAATTGGACCTCATTTTAGTTAACTGAAACTAAAATATGCTAAATAAATCGCCATGCTTTAGGGTTTCCCTTTTCAATCTTCAGTTAACAACTTCATGCGATTTTGACTTTAGTTAGCAATCCACATTAAGTTCGCCATCCTTCACACTTGCTTTAAATTCACAACTTAGAACTAAAGCGTCCCTTTTGAGAACTAAAGTTGACAATAAGAAATTCACCATATTTCATGAAATAAATATTCCAAATATAGCGACCCTTTCAAGACTTCAGTTGACATAGAATGAATGCGCCAACTTCACACTTATGCTAAAAATAGCAACCCTTTTGAAACTTAAGTTGTCATTCTTTGTAAAATGCATCAACTTCACAAAACTATGCTTCATCATTTATGCCGTCCCTTTTAGAACTTCAGTTGACAAAAGGTGAATTCGCCAACTTCACAAAGTCTTCACAATTGCAACCAAATTCGCCATGCATGTGAACTTAAGTTGGCTTTCAAGAATAATCTTCAGTTAAGTCAACATGCAATCAAGTTAACTCAACATGCAAGGTTGTTAACTGAACATGCAAACTAGTTAACTCGACATGCGAACTGAAAGATCACTCAACATGCCAATATACAAACTAATGATGACAACCCAGAAAAGGTTTAGTCTAACTGCAGTCAGAACTCCAGTTAAGGCGTCCATTCAACTCTCTTTCAAAAATTCAACTTTGACCTCTTAAGGCGAATTCCAGACTTAGCCAAATTTCATGGAAATTTAGGCTTAAACCTCTGTCGGGACCTTTGTTCATCCTCTGACACTGGCTGGCTAACTTCTCCAATTGGCTGGCTGACAGGTGCATCGCAGAGCTGAGTAAAAACTGATCAAAAGGTATCTTGAAATTTGGAAACCACTGGCCCGACATCGAAGGCTCCGAAATCCAAAGCCTTTTTCAAAGAAATTGCGCTTTTATGAACAGTCAAATTTCGACTTTTGCATCTCGAACGAAGGGAAAAATAAATCCTTCATAACTTCTAATTTATCAACTTTCAGGACTGGATCTCAGGTTCACTGCGGAGCTAACCTCATTCTGCACGACAGTTGCAAAGGCACATTTTCCCAGAAAACATCATCTGAGGGGTGAAAAACAAGAGCGCCCTTTTTAAAAGTTGCTCTTTTCATTCCAGACTTAGCCATTTCTGGAAACGACAAAATAATATAAAA
>VDFB02171956.1:0-64424 GCA_007258455.2 Sequoia sempervirens
CTTCAGACATAACCTAACCAAGTGGCCAAGTTTGCCACACCTATAACAACTAATTGGAAGCCCTTCGTATTCCACCGATTGAGTCCATATTCCCAAAATAGAGGATAGGCGTATACTAAGTTTCAGGGGTTTGCCCAAATCCAACCACACACAGATCCACAGTTTATCCTTAAGCTTATAGCCCCCAGAAAGCACCTCGCTCCATATGAAGTCCCCCAACGAATCCCCAATCAATTTAAAGATCTCATCAGATCTAAGCTCGAGGGGGAGTTTGTGTAAATTAATCCATAGTGGAACGCAATACAGTGCTTCATTCCTGGGATCAAAGCCAGGGGTCCATGCTCTCACAAACAAGCCGGCACTGCTGAAAAACCACGGGTCTCCCCTGATAACAACATCCTGCTCATACTCAGATGTAAAGGTCATCTGCAAAAAACCTAATGGCAAGAGGTTGATTGCCGGTTCGAAGCCCTTCCAAGTTGATTTGCACCAATTCTGGATTTGTTCGAGGGATGGCCAAATTCCTACGAACTTGGCGATCACCGCTGTCTGCTTAAGCCTTTCAACCATAGATTGAAGCATGTGTTCAGGGATGACAACATCTAGGGCATCCGTGGCTACAGTAAGGTTAAAATTTTTGAAGGTGAACCTTTCTAATTTACGCTCCTTATTGCCGTGAAGCATCTGCTTGCTTGCGTCGATGAAGAGGGCACCCATTCTGTACACTTCTTCCATTTCTGCCCATTCATCCTCAACGCGAAAAGTAACCTTCTACTCCCTCGCTTGTTCTTCCTGCACCTGCCCAAATTCGCTCATTTCGCTTCAGGTGTATAAATGATTGAATCAACTATTAATTAGAATATGATTAATTTAATAAGTTAACAAGGCTATTTTATTAAATAAATATGGCTTTTAATCAGTCGTTAGAGAAATCTTGGTCTAATTAATTAATTATTAACATTTGATATTATATGATTAAATATGGAGGATTGATTGAAGCTTGAAATTGCTATGATACACATAAGGATTTTAAATATCTATATTTTACCCGATTTTGAGATAGACTTGTGAGTAAGAGAAGTGATTTTATTAATGAAGATAAGTATAGATGCTTGATGAGATAGAACTAGTGGTAGGGTGTTGTGATAATTTAGAGGGAACACTATTAGAAATTAGGCTAAGGATGCCATCTAAAGAAAATAGATGGGTTTACAAGATTCAAGTGGTCACTCAAAAGGAGACATAGGTCTTAAGGAATGAAAAATTTAGTGAATGGGTTTAAATGAAAAAAGGAAAGGTGTGGTGAGGAAATGGTTAGATTCATGAAGGTTGGGATTTATAAATATTTTTGAAATTATGTTAGTAAAGGGGTATATATATAAGTTTGTATGTGTGTGTTTATATATTAAAATATTAAAAATCTTTAAATATTAGTGAATGGGTTTAAATAGAAAAAGGAAAGGTGTGGTGAGGAAATGGTTAGATTCATGAAGGTTGGGATTTATAAATATTTTTGAAATGATGTTAGTAAAGGGGTATACATATAGATAATTTTGTATGTGTGTGTTTATATATTAAAATATTATAAATCTTTAAATAGAGAGAAAGAGGGGATATTATATATTAATGTGTAAATTATATGAATAAATTTACAAGAATATTATAAAAATATAAATCTACATAGATGATTTAACATTTTTGTTTTCATATTTATTTCATATAAAATAGATTCCATAAATATTCATTAGCTTGGTGCGATTATGAATAGTTTTATAACTGAAAAATAGATTCTTATTATGATAAAATAAATTCAAGTGTAAACATAATTTAGAAATTTTCAAGGCTATTTCTTATATTAGAAATATAATTTGAAAAATATTGATTAAATAAAATAAATTTATATTTAAAAAATCACTTTGCACCTCCTCTACATATTATATGCTACCATATATAAAAAGGGATAGAAAATAATTTATTTTAATATATTTATTATATAATCTTTAAAAAATTTAACTTATTATGATTAGAAAATTTGAAATTAAGGGTTAGATAAGATTAAATACTATATATAAATACAAAAATCTCAACATATAAATATATTCCCTCCTATTTATTGATTAATTACAACCATGGGGGTTGCTCCCTTTGATGTTATCAATTTTTTTTATATTGTAAAGTTCAACTTAAATCCTTATGGAGTAACAAGGCGATATAAGGCTAGTCCTACAATAAAAAATCATAGGCATCTAAAGCATGAGATAGTTGACTATACCTTCTTATCTTTGACAACACAAATACATTAACATACCCTTAGACTCTAGGCAAGTAACAAAAAAATGGAGACACTAAGCACTACCTACAAGTTTATGAAATAAAGAAGTAACATTACACGATACTTATATAGCTAGAGGAGATTTCATCAAATTTTTGAAGAGATTCATCAACCATTCCACCCCCTCCATAGGCACTAGCCCCAAAACCTTCTTAAAAAACTCTACACCTTTAGAATATTTCCTTCTATACAAAATGCTTGAAGTAGGATGAGAGGAGATGACAAAAGGGTGTCATTCCTCCAAATCCACTATGTAAGGATTCTAAGAAAGTTGGTTGGAAGATGGACACCATTAGCATAGTAAGAAATTTCCAACACCTTCAATAAACCTCCTAAAAAATGTTTCTTTATGATCTCCACAATGATCTTTACTACATCCTTAGGCTCACCTAAACCCAACAATCTAGCCACAATCATGGATTCTATGTTAGAATTGACACTATTTTATGCTCAATAGATAGGAAATTTTCATCAAGTAACCACTATATTGCAATTAAAATCACACCACTTCAAGTCTTGAAAACACTCTACAAGGATTTCTTAGTCACCATACTAATTAAATTCATTTACTGCTAAGAACAAAAAGCAAATGGAGGTCTCCATTACCTTCAAAATAACTTATTCCAATACAAAGGTCCATACTAAAAAATAAATGCAACCCAAGTAAATTTGTACACCTAAAGCAAACTAAAGGAGAAGCAACATGCATTATCTTTATTTCACTTCACTTGAACTAGTGCACTCTCCTTAATCATTTCCCCCCACACAATACAACTTTATGATTGTCTTGATCAAATGCACTTACTTTCCACCTCCACAAAATTATAAGAATACAAAGGAGTATAATCTACTAATGGAATATCAATAACTAGCTCCTTGACACAATGCATATCCAAGTTTCCTAAATGATCAACTTCCGTTAGTTAAGTGTAGATCCTTCAAAATTCTCCAAAAGGGGATGAAAAATGTACAAAAGGGATTTGAGCTTCCACTTGGGGAAATCTTTGGACCTAATTGCATTGATGAGAATGGTCAAATTACCCTCAATAGACAAATTTTTATATTCATCTTGGAACACATGAGTAAGCCTAAGAAAATAGCCCAAAACTTAGCCTCATTATTAGTTCCCATCTTGGGTCTTTTGGAAGTAGAGCACAAAACCTTCCTAGTCTATTTGCATATTACATAACAAACTCTAGATATGCTTGAATTTTCTTTAGGTGCCCCATCAAAATTTAATTTGAACCATCTTATTAGAGGAGACAATCACCTTGCCTCTTGGCACTTTTTTGGGTCTCAAATCCCCTAGCCCCATTAATAGGAAAGCTTTTCCTCTCTTTAATATATATAATTCTTTATAAACATAATAGATAAATTCTATAAAACATGGCAAATGAGATTTAATTCATGTTAATTGATGGTTTTATATCAAAAAAATATTTTAATAACTCTTAGGTTATACACATAAAATAGTTATATATTTTGAGGAAAAATCTATGTGAAAGATGTCAAGAGATATCCTTTCTTATATCTCTAATGTATACTGAAATATTTTAATTTTTTTTATTAAACTATTAAGAAATTACAAAATTAAACATTAAAAAGAAGAGCATTAAAAACTTAAGATTATATATATATATGAAATAGGATCTAGAACAAGAATAAATATATTATTGTAGATATTTAATATATAAAATTAAATATATTTAATTTAATTTTGAAGTAAAATTTTACTACATTGAAAGATTTTTTATATATTATCTGTAAGATTTAACAATCAATATGTTTTAATATAATCTTGATATTAAATAATAATAATATTTAATTATATTTAAGTGTTAATATTACTTGTTAGTAAAATAATATAAATTATAAAAAAATTATTATATTTATGTTTATTTATGATATTTAAATCTTAATTTTATATTTAGATATAAATAAAAAATAATAAATTTAAATATTATATTAAAATATTTATTTTTTGAATATGCAAATGAAAATATTAATGCCTTAATTTGTTAATTTTCGGCCACGTGAATTGCTGGGGTGAATTTTGGTGAATTTTCCTAGAGCCCTAAAAAAATACTTAGATAACTCTTACAGTAATTTAGATTTTTTAATTTTTAAATCTATATAAAAGATGTCAAGAAATATCCTTTCTTATATCTTTTTCAAAAAATCGTACTCATGAAAATCAAATATTAAAAAATGTTTATTTTAAAACATTTATTTCTGGATGAATAATACTACAATATTAAAAAAATTAAAATAACTACTATATTACTCAAAACTTTCTATTCATATCCAGGTGCAATTTACAAGTGTCCTTTTGATTTGAAACATTTCCGAGTAAATCGTCCGTTCTATGAAAAATGAACTAGACTGGCTTCCAAAAGGAAATTCCGATTACACTCTAGAATCTTCCACTCCTTTACTTCGTCCAATGCTCAGTTGAGAGTCCGAGTGACTAAACTTCCTAGTGTTTGCCACTGGGAAACATCCCAATCGTCACCCTGTTCATATTCAAAATAACACGTTTTAATTAGCCAATGGAAAAAAAAATCTTTTACTAATTTCAAGATTCTCAGCTGAAGCATTTGTTTCAAAACGACACGTAAGAACACACGTACCTTTGGTAATACAAGAAAAGTAGCCTGAAATGCAAATCCCTTTTCATGTGAAACAGAAAGGATCTCCAATTGTTCTGCTCTCAACAGCTCTATCACTCTGAGAAGCAGAGTTGCTGAGCAAGAAACCATTTTCAGCTGCACATTAATTATAATTTTAACTTGGCAGGGGATGTCATTGCATTGCTCCAAAATCACATTGAGTTGCTGTGTGAATTGAAAGGGTTGTCGTGGGAGTCGAACCCGGCACTTCCTCCTTCGCTATTTGAGAAATTCCTCTGAATCGACTCGTCGACGCTTTCACTCTGTTGTTCCAGCTCACAAACGCGAAGCTTTAGATATCTCAAATAGCTTGTGGCATTCGCCAATATTGAATGCTTATCTTTCTGCAAACAAGGACATCAAAGGTCAGAAACGGAAGCTTTTTGTTTTTCTTCACCAGATTTGCTTGCAGTGCCGAAAGTGAATAAGCGGTTAAACAAATTTCCTAAATTTATTAAGTTGCAGTTCTACAGGTCAACTAAATCCGAACAAACAGCACAATTACTGTACTGTATAACATTTTAACACATTTTCAGAAGATTTAACTACAACTTCATAAAATTTCTATTAAAAGGAGAGTAAAGATTCTGGAAATATCATAACTCGCAATTTCTAGGAAGCAGAGAGTAGAGATTCTGGAAATATCATACCTCGCAATTTCTAGGAAGAAGAGAGTACAGATTCTGGAAATATCATACCTCGGAATTTCTGAGAAGAAGAAAGTAAAGATTGTGGAAATATCATACCTTGCAATTTCTAGGAAGAAGAGAGTAAAGATTCTGGAAACGCTCGTTCAATTTGAGTCTCCTATTGCGCTCTTTAATCATGTGGTGAAATGCCGATTTGGCTTGATTCTTCTTTTTCTTTTCATTTACCTCTTTATCATTGTTGAGAGCAGGAGCCGTTGGACGGGATCTCTGGACCTCTGCCTTTCTATCTTCTTTCATTTTTCTCAGAAATGTGAAACATCTTTTGTGCAGAGCCTGGCAGGATATGGAAGAATCTGCAGCGGCGTTTGAATGAGCTTTTGTGTACGCGCTGAAGGCACCATGCTGCGGTTCCAACATTCTATTTTGGACGGAATTTTCCTGCGCCTGATAAAATCCGGCCATCGTGGCATCAGAAAAAGAAATATCAAATTGGGCGTCGTCCAGTACAATGATTTCAGGAGAACCATTGCCGAAATCAGTCTCGGTAATCTGTAAAAGAGATTAAATGGCGCTGCAGGCATCAATGTTCTCACTGAAATCGTACGGGTCCATGGCCTGACGTTTTAGTTTACACTGGTATTAGATCTTGATCATTTTTAAAGAGATCCGCTGAAGAAAAGTAGAGATTCCGTTGCTTGATGATCTTGTTGGTCATGTGACAAGTTGCATAACTCAACTAGGATTGTCTAAACAAGTCAAAGATGAATGCGTGGTTGAATTGTACAACGAAAACTAATCACATTTTTTTCGTTCACAAACCACCTATTTTGTTATGTTCAACTTGTACGAATTCATTTCGTAATCTACTTTTTGTGTTAAATTCATTCATTTTGTCTGAATGCACTTTTGTTTAATTTTCAGAGCGCTTGATAGACGCTGCCCACCATTCGATGGGAACACAAATTTGTGTTGGTGCGTAACTTCTTTGTACCTTAAAGGGTAAGAAATGCTTACGTAATAACCTATCAATAAGGTTCCGATTTTCTTTACGGCTTTTCTATGGTTTGGTTTTTGTTAAAAATCTTACACATATTCTAGACAAAAAAATAACGCATTTAGTAAGCGTTTTACGCGTCAAATTTCAATCAAATTATGCATTCATTACTTTTCAAGTTAAAACATAGTATCTTTTTATAGAGAACAATAAGTGTAAAATTTTGTGGAAAAAATAAACATAAAACAAAATTAATTTTAATAATTTTTTAAAGAATAAGTGTTTGAATTATCATTTATAAAATAATATTATACATCCATAAAAAAGGTGGGAGGACAAAAATTCCTAAAATTCATATAGGATTATAGTCTAAACCATAATCCATAAAACATAGAAATAAATACAATGCGACTAGATAGGTAAAACAATAGTAGAGGATTGAAGAGGAGGAAGTTAGTCAATTGGTTTTCTCTATATATCAGTAGGGTCTAGAATGTCTACAAGAGGGTTTGACACATCATCATCTTTATCTTTCTTTTTCTTCTTCTACAATGCGGGCTGATGAAATAGTGAGAACTAGTTGAGGAAATTTTCTAGAATCAAACTACTAGAAGTGTCAATAGTAGGACATCTAGGGGTTTCTTTTTTGAGTGTGGGGAGTTGCAGCATCAAAGAGCATACCACAACCAACCTTGTTGAAAATGGTCTCTTCTAGCAACTAGGGGAGAAGTTTAGGAGAAAGTCTCCTAGATACCTTGAGTATAAAGACTCCTATTAAATTTAAGACAAAAATATGTATTTTATTTGTAATGTGGGAAATTTGACTCTAACAAAAGGAAAGCTTGGTTCCTTTGAGAGTAAATTTTACTAATCGCATTCAAATAAAATTAACTAGGTAAAAATCTTGAACAAAAATAAACTGGTGAAAGTATCTAAAAATAGAAAAATAATTAAAATTTCATAACTATAGAAATAAAAAATGCAAATGATAAGGAACTTGTAGTTTAAATTTGGAGGTCTTTGCCTCAAACACTAGCAAGTCACATAGACATCTTTGTGTTGTGTTGTCATCTTATACCAACTACATTAGAAACTGTCATAATGCATGATCCGAGTTCCAAAATCCACCTAACTTGCGCACACAACAAGATGAAAAAAATGTTTGGGACTATTTGGGGATTTGCCTTAGTCAAATCCTTGCTTTGGTGTTTTCATGTCCATAGCAGCCAAGATGGATAGATAAAAGATAAATAGTGTGTGTTCTTATTGTTCTTATTCTAATTTTGTCTAGAAATAAGAATAGTGATAAAAATGAGATATTAAGAGAATGTGATAATCCTAAGGTACTTGAGGAAACAACATAGAACAAAATAATATTACATGCAAGGCTCAAGGAAGCCAAAGAGGACAAGAGAGATGTGAGAGAATGTTGTGGCAAGAAGTAACAAACTATAAAGAGTTGTGTGTGATTTTGAGAGTGCAAGAGAGCCAAGAGAGGGAGAGAGAGTTGAAAAACTAAAATATTCCATTCAAAAATGAGAAGAGGAGGGAAGAGGAAGATGTAGATGAACTATTACGATTTTTTTGAGGTGTTTTCAATGACTTGGGAAGTTGACAAGTGGAAAAATGTTTAGAATTATCCTTTGAATGAAAAATGTCATGAGATGCTAGCACTATGCATGGATGTTCACACTAAGTACTAGATTCCAAAAGAAATATGCTAAAAAATGATAGGAGACAAGAAAAACATTAGGGAAACACAAATATGATATTAATAAGTGACCCTAAAAAAGAAGGTCTAAGCACTCTCAAAGGGAAAAAGGTTGATGTAGGGGCTATATAAAAAATCTACAAAAATACCAAGAAAAATGAACACCAAAGTAGAGACAAAATATAGGTGAAATTGCAAGGGTATGAAATTTACAACACTATACTGTTATATAAGTATTGATCTTTTAATGAATTAAAATAAGTATTAAGAGTTATATTTAAAGTCTCAAATCAATGTCTTATTTCTTAAGTTATATTTTTTTTGTATTAAAAATAGAAGTCTTAAATATCAATTTATTTTATTGTATTTGAAATACCTGTGACTATATTTTCTAAATATTTAGTATTTAAATTAAATATTTATTAACATAATTTAAAAAAAAAAAAAAGAGTGAAAATAAAGTCCAAGTCACAATTTTTCTTTTTTTTTTAAAAAAAAATTGCATTTAAACCTTGGTTGAAATTCAATCTACAAATATAAGAGACAAATCCATGATTCAAACATAATAATCTATTACCTAGGTCAAAACAACATTTACAAATATAAACCTTGTTTAGAATTATACATGCAATTTTGAGCATTGAAATTCCTAAAATCAAGTCTAATATTGGGACATGCAGTGTGGAAAAAAGTAACCCTTTTTCATGCTTAGTTTGGGAATTAACATTTAACAATAAAATGGACTTAATTGTGCCTTATTTAGGGTGTTGTAAAGTGTTTTTATTACACTTTCACACTAATCTAGGTATTAATTAATTAATTGAAGTTAGTTAGAGCTTAATTAGCCCCTTTAATTGAAATATAAGCCTTAATAATTGCATTTTTCAAGGATATATCCTGACACCCATTAATGATATTGCATAAAATTTAATTTGGAAAAGTTGGAGTCCTAGAAAACTATGCTATGACCCATTCACCACTTTGGGTGAATGGGTCCTCCTAACCTAGGACACCCCTTTTTGGCATATTTGAGATGGGTTTTTGATGTTATTTTATCTCCCCGAAGCTTGGTCCTAGAAAATTATGCTAGGACCCATTCACCCAAGGTAGTGAATGGGTCTTCCTTACTTAGCACACCCTTTTTTGAATTTATTTGTGGTAGTATTTTAATGATTTTGAATCCTGGATCTAATTTCAGCTTGGATTATTTGCATTTTGGGTTAATTCTTAAGTTTAATATAAATAAGAGGTCATTTCACTATATTTCATCCTAAGACTTTCAAGCAATCTAAGAATTAATATGCAAGCATCCTTAGAGAAATTTAATGAGAATTAGAGCACTTCAAGAGTATTTCAAAGGAATTCAAAGGTAGATTATTGAAGTTTTATTGCAACAATTCAAGGTCATATCATCATGTGAAAGGCATAGTCCATCAAACATATTGTTGAGCTAGTGTGTTGATGTAGTATTGAAGATCCATTTGTAAGAATTGTTTCACATCTAATTCAAGATCAAGATCTACATTCTACATGACAACTTCATGTTAGTTTTCAAATTTACATTCCAGGACATCCCCCAAGGTATCATCATTTCATGTTTCATGTTTCATGTCCTTATTTCATTATTTCATCACAAAGTTTAATTACCTAAAAGGGGTTTGACCAAGGAAAACACCTATCCTATAACAATCAACAAGTTTTTCTCATCTTTGATGTCTATTTGTAGGTTCATAAGTTAAAGATCAAGTGGAGAACAAGATTGAAGTGAAAATGTCAAAGTTGTTAAGTTGCAAAGTTGTCATCCATATTGTAGGAACACAAAAAAAGACTACAAGATTTGTTTCAGATTTTTGTGAACTGAGCACCGAGGAGCTAGAAGTGTAGACATCAAGGAGTAGAACCCAAAAGTCAATTTTCAAAATCTCTAACATGGACCTATTCGCCACTTGGGGCGAATGAGTCCTTAGTGACCTAAAAACAACACTCTTGCATCAAGGTACACATTGATTTAACCTCTCAAAACTTCCCTCATTGTTGCTATAATAGTTAGGAGTCATTTCTAATTGTTATTTATGCATTTTAGCCCTCATAATTGAGTGAAACATCCCTAGAAAAATATTGTGAAATATCCCTAGAAAAACATTGTGGCTCGTCATCTTGTTAATTCACCTTGATGAACCATATTTTTCTATGTTTTAGGACAAATCTAATTAAATCTTAAGTAGTCATTACACATTGAATTAAGTGAAAAATAATTAAAAATTAAATCCTAGACCTTTTTGTATGAAAGGAAAACATTCTAGGTTATTTAGTCATCTAGGAACCATTTAGAAAGAAGGAAGAACACACATTGCAAAATTACAATAAAATAAATAAGAAAAATATAATGTTAAAAGGTACATTTAGAAGAGTAGGTATAAGCATTGAATTTTGATTGGTGTGTCTACAAGAATGTTCCAAATCTTAAATTTGATAAAATGGTTTGACTTATCCAAAAGTTGGGAATCTATTTGCCTTCCTCTTATGGATAGTAAATATATAGCTTCTCTTTACAATGAAAATGTCCAAACTATTGCATGTGAAAATATATTTAATGGGATTTCATCTAATAGATTCAAGGACCTAACTTCCAAGTCAAAAACTACACCTTAGAGTGCAATCCCTAAGGTCAGACCCCTTTTTCTTCATTTCATGAACTATAGTTTCAACCTATGAAGCCACTATACTAAGATATCACTTTAGTCACTAATCTTTAACAAATATTGATTCTAAGGAACATATGTCACTTCATCTATATTAATAATAGTCTAGCTATCAAATACAACATCAACTAATCAGTTTACAAAGACCCTTTACTAAGAAATCACTTGTTTATTAATACCTAACAAATATTTATTCTAAGAAACAAACACAACTTCAACATACTCATCACAATTGTCTCCAATAAGAATCTAACTTGAAGTTTAGCTCAACCCTAACATTAGTAATTTTGACAAGCCCAAACTAATCAATTTACAAAGACTCTTTACTAAGAAATCATGTGTTTATCAATATCTAACAAATATTTATTCTAAGAAACAAACTCAAATTCAATATACTAGTCACAACTGTCTCTAATAAGAATCTAACTTGAAGTCTAACTCAACCCTAACATTAGTAATTTTCACAAGCCGAAACTAATCAATTTACAAACACTCTTTACTAAGAAATCATTTGTTTATCAGTACCTAACAAATATTTATTCTAAGAAGCAAACTCAACTTCAACATACTAGTGACAATTGTATCCGATAAGAATCTAACTCTAAGCTTAACTCAACTCTAACATTAACTATTTTCACAAACCCAATAAAACCGACGTATATTAAGCTTGTAAGAAAATGAATCTACCCCTATTATCTCTTAAATTTCACAAGTGTTATCAGACTTAACATCAAAATCGCTTTCTTTATGTAGTTAGAGGACAATGATGGTTCACCTAGTATATGGTAGATCGAGATTGCCGGACTTATGCCCAGAATAGCGCTCAATTGGTTAAGGCTCCTCGTTTTTCTACACAAGGTTTTCTGTTTGTTTGGTACTCAGTATGTATATGTGCTCCGCCATTATTGGGCAGGCTACACTTCTTAAGTAAGAGTTAAAAACGTTGATGATAACTTCTGGTATCAATTTTTTACACGTTTTCTTGGTTTGGTGTTTGCGTACAATTTCCTCCTATTGTTTCGTTATCCTGGGAGTTGGAATGTGCTCTTATTTTTCCAAACGTACAAACACTACAAAATTCAACGTTAATGAAATTCCATGTTCATTGTGAGATCATAGGATAGATCTTCTGGAAGTAAAACTGAGGAAAACGTACATAAAATTAGACTTGTATTACAAATATTGAAGAATAAAACTTATTGATGAATGTGAAGGAGTATAGTTTCATGAAGATATAATTGGTATATTTGAGATTTTAATCTCAATTGAAGGATTAAGTATGGATTATGAGAAAGAGAAATTATATAATTATCTATAACAAGATCTTTTCATTTGAGAAGTTTTTAATGGAAGATAAAAAAGAAGATTAGTGGTATTTGTGCACCATTAATTAAGAAAATAATTAGAGGAAAGGAAATGAAGTTGACATTAGTAGAAAGAAGTTTTGAGTTGTTAAATAAGAATGTGATAGAACCAATATTATTATCTTTGTCATATTTGAATAATATATTTCAAGGTTATTGTAATACTTATGTTGGTGCAATAGGAGCATTGTTGAGCTCAAGAATCAAAATTAGTAAAATATTTTATTGGAAAATTGGATGATGAAAGGAGATAATTAGTGTATGACAATGAATTCAATGTCATAATTCACTCATTGAAGATGTGAAGACATTAATTATTAGTGAAGGAATTTTTTCTATATAAAATCATTAAACATTCTAATATTTGAACAATAAAGCTAAGGTAAATTAGAGACAAGTTATATGTTAGAATTTGAACAATGTTATAGTTTTGTGTCAAATGATATGAGTGAAAAATTAAATAAGGCTATTAATGTATTGAATTAAAAAATAAAGAAATAAAGAAAAATGAGAATAAATAGAGTAGAATTTGAGGAATTGGAGAATTTGTATTAATTTTACCTTGATTTTTGTAGAAGCATGGAGAGCATATAAAGAATTGATGAGCAGATAGATGCAAATAGAATGATTATTTAATTTAGAATGATATGTTTTTCAATGGGAGTTGATTGTGTATTGCAAGGAGTTCAATAAGAGAATATAATCAAGCAACAATCATGTTTTGTAGAACATTTAAGGCTAGATATTAAAGTGGCATATTTGAATATAATTATTTTCTGCTAGAAATATTTGTGGATGTGAGGATTTTTTCTTAGAGTTGTAGAAATTATCAAGTTACAAAGCGTAGTGATCAGGGTGTTTGGATGCATAAGCCAATTACAAGTTTTACAAAGACCTTGGTAGGATACTAGCATGAATTTTATTTTGAGATTTCCAATAACATATTTAGAGGGTATGATTCTATATTTTTGGTAGTCAATAAATTTTATAAGATGACACATTTCATTCTAATTAAGAATAGTAATGGTGTAGTATATGTAACTAATATATTTTTTAGAGTAGTGAGATCACATGGGTTGCTAAAAAGTATTGTATTAGATAGGAGTACTAGGTTTATAACATAGTTCTAGAAGAATTTATGGAAGAAATGAAAATAAATTTGAAATTTAGCTTGGCTCTCACCAATAGAATGATAGATGGATAGAGGTGAATATTATTTTTACAAATTTACTAAGATATTTGATAGGAGAAAATTTGTATATAATAATTTAGCAAAAAGAATCATAGTGAAAATACCATCTATAGTTGAAAATTGTAGTAGTCTAAGAAATGTATTACAGTTGAAGGATATTATCAATGGAGACAAGTAGATTGAAAAAGAATAAAAAATTATAGAACACATGAGGAAATTTCATGCCCAAAAAAATCATTTAGAAATGACAAAGGAAATATATAAGGGGAATGTTAATGAGAAAATAAGCCACGAGGAATATTTTGTTGGAGATGGAATGATAGTTTCAATTTTTTTATAGAAAATACTTATGAAAAGGAGTTTCCTTGAGGTTTAGGCATATCGATAGTATTCAATATTGTATATTTATATCACTATCATGGAGGAGGGCTAGAAAATAATAATTTAGAAGTAAAATAGAAGAATCAAATAACTCAACAAAAAAAAATAGAAGATCAAGGAGGTATCAAGTTGTAGGATTCATAGGAGTACCATAAATAGATAATATGAGGAGTATTTTGTGGAGTGGAAAGATAGGCCTAAATTCTCATTATCTTGGATTCTTAAGGTTACGGTAACTAATGTTGATTTTAACCTAGCCACTACAAAGTGAGGGAAATACTTTTCAAAATGCCATCTAGGTCTTTGATGTTGGAGCAACCAAGGGTATTAAAGAAATATTGCAAAAAAATTGCTTTTTATTTTTTAGGTTTTCATCTACATCCTAGTCATTACTAGTTATTATAGATCCTACCATACTTTGTTGCACTTTCACATTTCACTGAGAAGTTGAAAATACATGTTCTTCATTGAGATTATAATGTTATATTTAATTCCTAGAATATTCTACTCACTATAAAGGTGTAATCTAGATTCTAATCCATTGGATAGCATAACAAGCTAATATATAGTCTATTGTTCATGACTTGTTACAACTTTCCAATGTTTGAAACAACAAAGGAACACATTTTTTGAATTATTGCATTGAGGGATGATTATGGTACAAAATACACTAAAATTCAGTATATCCATAAAATTGGATACATCCATTTCACAAGATTCTTTCACATGTTTGGTTGACTACATGTTACATTTAGTGTCAAGCTTTGCAACTAATTATAATCAACTAAGATCACCGCTAATGTTAGAATCTTCTATATAAACATTATTCATGATTATATGAAGATATTTTAGCTTAACTTAATTTAGTTAGAAGTTGATTTTGACAATCAAGTTTGAGGTTCAATATTGACATTGTATCATAATATAATTTATTTTTTGTAATTTTCACATAGTTGTGACCTAACATGTTGGAATCCCATTACAACAAATTATAATTTCTTTGTGACTATGAATGAAAAAATAATATATTGGTGTTTTGTTGTTTTAAGTTTTACTGTGTTATTTATTTTCCTACATAATTGCATAGTTTGTTAATATATCCTCCACCAATGACTAAATTAGATTAATCAACCTAAATTAAATTTAGATATGTTAAATTATAATTGTTAAAATTAAGAATACAATAATGTAGACACAAAATAATTGACAAAATTCAAAACCCTTCCCATCACACTATATTAATACTCATTTTAATAGTATATAATATAAATAATAAATCATTTCATATATTTAAAACTAATTTCTTACCAAACTTTTTCTTAGTACCTACCTTTAAATAGATTCTATTGTAAATATATTTTCTTATTTAGTTATTAATTATTCTACCTACTAATTAATTGTCCACAATAATCTATCATAATTACATTTATATTTATCTTAATTAATATATAAAAAATATATCTAAAGAAATAATTGTCTAAAATTCTATGGACTAAATAGTTTGGAATCATACAAGAATAACGTAAATTCAACTAATTATTTTCACACCATCACTTAATATTTATATTTACACTATTATAAAATATTCACTAATACATCACATATATCTTGTAACACCAAGTGAATATGCTACACAAATTGGATATGCTACACAAATTTAACATTAAGTGTAGCATGAATAATATGATGAATTTCTTCATAAACCCACTCTTAATGATATTGGTGAAAATTTCAATGCATCAAGGAGTGAAGAGTTAACCTATTTTAATAAATGTGAAAAGAAGTAGATTAAACATCCAATATATCCCTCTAATATGTATACGTATAGCCTTGTTCTACATAAACACTCATTAATATTATACATTCATAGATAGCTTACCATAACTTTTTTTGAGTTTTTTCCTAGACATATAACCTTGTTTTGTGTATGTCAGGAAGGAATTAATAGTTTAATGGTGTTTTTCTCCTAGACATATAACCTTGTTCTGTGTATTTGTGGGAATAAATTAATAGTTTAATGACATTTTTTCCTAGACATATAACCTTGTTCTATGTATGTTCGGAAGAAATTAATAGCTTAATGATGTTTTTTCCTAGACATAAAACCTTGTTTTGTGTATGGTGAGAAGGAATTAATAGTTTAATGGCATTTTCCCGAAATATATAATCTTGTTTTGTGTATGTTGGGAAGAAATTAATAATTTAATTATGGTTTTTCTGAGACATATAACCTTTTTATGTGTATGGTAGGAAGAAATTAATAGTTTAATGGTGTTGATAACAAGTGCTAGATATTTTCTATTCTCCTCTCTTTTGTTCATTTTCATTTCAGCTATGTATATTTGAAATCTAGAGAATATGGTCGAATATGATGTCAAATTAAGATATTTTTATAAAGAAAATTATATTATCAGATTTTATAAGAAATTCGATTGTTTATGTGAGTAAGGAATCTTTTTATTCAAATCAATCAATATAATAATCAATTATATTTAATTTGTTTGGTTTATAAAAATTATAATTTTTTTAATTTTAAATTCAAGATTCCATCATATTGGAAATAAATAGTATTTTCAAATTATTACATTGTTACATTGAGTGTGAAGTAAATCAATATAAATTTTTAATTTTAAAAAAAAAAAATTATTTGAAAAAATATTTTTATTTAATTACAAGTTATTTATTTACTTAAAAAATATTTCATTTTATCTTAGAATTATATACTTCATTATTTAAAGAACTACTTTTCAACATAAGGTACATTTTGTTCTTTAGATTATTCTATATGTATACTACTAAAAATTATATATTTTTAATTTTATAAAATTGATAAAAATTTTAGCTATTTTATAATTGAAAATAATTGTAATACTTTAAATATTGTACCAAATATTTTATAAAATTTATGCAAATTCATACATTTAGAAAATTTTGATAGAATGGTATAATGCCACTTTCATGTATTTTAAGTATATTTTAGTGTAATAGTGTACAATTACACACAAGTATACAAAAGTATACATTTTATCTACAAATTGACTTATAAGACAACATGTGGTTACCAAGGCACTTGCAACTACAACCTTTGTTGAAAATTCCCCTTAATTATGTTTGGATTGATGTTCATACCCTATTTCGAAGCCCCCACTTTTGTTCATGTTTCTTTTGTTGTATATGCTAATATTAAACCATTAAATATAACTGTTTTCATATTTTATTTTTTATAATTCTAAAGTTGTGAAAACACTCACATCACTTATATAAGCAACAATACTCTTTATGTTTCCCTCATCAAGTTCATGATAAACAACTACACTAATTTTTACTTGCTACTGGTCAATTGAATTGGTTATTATAAACTATACTTTCAACAATATTACAAAGTAAAACAACCAAAATTCATCTATCTTTAAATAATTGCTATCAATTATACTTTCAATCTATGAAGCCATTCAACTAAGAAACCACTTTAGTCATCAATATTTAACAAATATTTATTCTAAAAATTAATGTAACTTCATATATATTATTATTAATCTAGCTACCAAATAAAAAATCAATAATCAATTTACAAAGACTCTTTACTAAATCACTTGTTTATCAATACCTAATAAATATTTATTCTAGGAAACAAACTCAACTTCAAAATACTAGTCGCAATTGTCCCCAATAAGAATCTAACTTGAAGTCCAGCTTAATCCTAACATTAGTACTATTCACAAGTTTGAACTAATCAATTTAAAGACTCTTTACTAAGAAATCACTTGTTTATCAATATCTAAGAACTAGCACTTGCACCAATGAGGTGCAATGCTTACATAGGGCTGATTGTAAGATCTGTACATACTCTCGTCAAGGCCTAAATCTAAAGACCGTATACTTGTTAAGGAAACTTCTATATCATCTCTTCCATTGAACACCCTCCTAAACAACCGCTTTATGATCACCCTCGAATCAGCCTTGGAAACCCCCACATCTAACAAACCAGCCAGGACACGGGATTAAATGTTAGAGTCCAACCGATATCCCTCCACACCCGCCATAAAACCTTTACTAGTGAGGCATTTTACTGTTGCAAAGGTGAGATAATCTAGGTGTTGAATTATCCGACACAGCCAGAGAGAAGTCATTGAGAAAATATATATCTCTCTCACTCATATACACACACTCCCTCTTTCTCATTCTCTACCTATATCTCTATCTCTCTATCTTTTTGCCTATGTATACCTCTTTCTATTACTTATCTCTATCACCTTCTTTCTCTCTCACTCTTTCCCCCTCTATCTCTATCTCCCTATCTCCTCCCCCCTCTCTATCAATATCTCATTATGTCTACCTCTCTCTCTCTCACTCATCTCTCTATATCTCTCTTTATCTGTATCTCCCCCTTCTCTCTCTATCTTATTCATTCCATCTCTCCCTCCATCTCTTCTACTTTGTATCTTTATCTTTATCTCTCACTCGATCTCCTTCTCACTCATCTCTCTCTCTTTCTATCCATATCCTTGCCTATGTATATCTCCCTATCTCTTTATCTCTTTTCCTATCCCTCTCTATCTCTCTATATCACCCTTTATCTATATCTCTCCCTCTCCCTCTCCCTATGTTCCCCTCTTCTTCTATCTCCCTCTCTACATATATCTCCCTCTTCCCCACCTCTCTCTCCCTCCCTCTATCTCTCTCCCATCTCTCCTTCTCTTGCTCCCTGCCTATCCCCCTATCCATCTTTATATCTCAACGTCTCTCCCTTTATCTTATCTCTATATCTATTTCTTTCTCTTCCCATTTATCTATCTCTCCCTCTCCCTCTCTCTATCTCCCCCTATTTCTATCTCCCTCTCCATCTCTATTTTCCTTTCTCTACTTCTCTCTATTTTTCTCTCTTTTTCTCTTTTTCTCTTTTTCTCTTTTTCTCTCTCCCTCTCTCCCTCTCTCTATATCTCCTTATATCTCTATCTTTATATCACTCTATCTTGCCATATCTCTCTCTATATCTCTATCTCTCCCTCTTCCTCTTCTTCTTTATCTCATTACCTCTTCCTTTCTATTCATCCCTCTCCATCTCTCCCCTTTATCTCCCTATCTCTCTATCTTTATTTCTCCCTCTATCTCCCTCTATATCTAATCTATTTGTCTCTCTTGTCCTCTCTCATTCTATATTCATCTCTACCTCTATCTATTTGTATCTCTTCCTCTCTCACTCTATATTCCTCTCTTCCCCTCCATCTCTAGAAATGTCTCCCTCTCTCTACCCATCCATCTCTCTCCCTATCTCTTCCCCTCCCTCTTCATATACCTTCATTGTCTTCTTGATTGAAAGATTTTCTTTCACTCATTTTTAGAGACCTTTGTTGCACAACAATATCATTTTATGAATGGCCAACCAATTGAACTCATGTAATACACAAATTTAAAAAAAATCCCTAATTGCAATTCCACACCTCTTCAGCGTACCCATTGCACACCAAGGTGCAATCGCTAATATTTATAAATACAAAACTCAAAAAATTTAAAAATCCTTTAAAAAACTCAATTACCCCTTTTTTTAGTCATATATGGATTCGTGCTTATCAAGACTCATAATACTTTAGATAACTATTTACATTTAAATGTATGAAATTTGGAAAGTTATTATTTTATTATTTTAGTAGGTAATCAATATAGTTTAGTTTTTAATATTAATATTATAATTTAAAAATGTATAATTTTTATTTAGAATTTGTTTATCAAAAAGATGTTAAATTATTTTATTAGGTAATTAATATAGTTTAGTTTTTAATATTAATATTATATTTTTAAAATGTATAATTTTTATTTAGAATTTGTTTATAAAAAATATGTTAAAAAATAAAAATTAAGTAATTTTTAATATTTATATTTTACATTAATGAATGTTTAGAATTCATATATTCATTGATTTTTATTTTTAAATGATTAAAAAAATTAAATTAAAAAATAATAAAAAATCTTTTCAAATTTTTTAAAGATAAATAATTTTTAATAATTTTTGTATATTTATATTATTTATTTATTTATTTATTTTCTACCTACTAATCCCAAAGGGCATAGCCAGATATTAATAACTCTAACCTTATGCTAATTCTAATTCTAATACTAATTTTAAATAATGTGATTAAGTGGCAAACAATTGAATATTAC
The DNA here is from genome assembly GCA_007258455.2 of Sequoia sempervirens. Lineage (NCBI taxonomy): Eukaryota > Viridiplantae > Streptophyta > Pinopsida > Cupressales > Cupressaceae > Sequoia > Sequoia sempervirens. The sequence goes on from VDFB02171956.1 coordinate 20,155, forward strand.
ATAAAATATCATTTACATTGCTAAAGATTTGGAGACAAAAAAGGGACCCTTCTTTCCTCCAAACCATACACATCAATGCTTTCGTAATGATTACATTATTATTATTAATATAATTATCAATTAAAATTTAAAAACTTTTAATGATTTGCAACCATGCAAAACAACTACAGTTGTCTTCACTCATAAACTTAACTCATTTTCTCAAATTAATTTCGGTCTCAATATTGGAAAATATTAAACCAATTAAACACCTAGTAAGGTGTACCAATTAATTTTTCCATTGAAAGCTACTCATTATTCTATAAGAAAATATATATTTTGCAAATTAGTATTCTAATCTTGCTATTCATCTTACCGTTTTCAAATCGTTTAAAATTACATACGGTCATTAGTCTCGGATCGTGTAAAATTGAATGTCCCAAAATAGATAATTTTCAAATTGAAATTTACTGGTTATTCTGTCATAAATTCTATAAAATCTAGATTAGATCTGCACGTTATTCCAGACATATGTAATATTTAAAACCTCTAGCATCGTACAAGACTGACCATCGATGGTCGTCGGTGCTCTTGACAATAAACACTGTGGAGGAGTTATTGAGGATAATATATCTGACAATGACGGAGGAAAAGATTGTGAGTAGCTCACACGCAACGCAGGATCTGTTCATTAAATGAAATATTTAGCCAATATTCATGGGGTTCCCACCCACAGATTCCTCCTACGTTTTCTCCCCGGGCATAGTAATTAGCGGCACCACCGGGGTTTGGCGTCGACTTTGGAAATCCCGGTGGGCTTCCCAAGTAGAATAGCATATCGCAAATTTATTCTAAGAAACAACTCAACTTCAACATACTACTAATAATTGTTGCCAATAAGAATCTAACTTGAAGTCTAGCTCAACCCTAACATTAATAATTTTCACAAGCCCAAACTAATCAATTTAAAATGACTCTTTACTAAGAAATCACTTATTTATCAATACATAACAAATATTTATTCTAAGAAACAAGCTGAACTTCAACATACTAGTCACAATTGTCTCCAAGAAGAATCTTAACTTGAAGTGTAGCTCAGCCTTAACATCAATAATTTTCACATGCCCAAACTAATCAATTTTCAAAGACTCTTTATTACAAAATCACTTGTTTATTAATACCTAACAAATATTTATTCTAAGAAATAATCTCAACTTCAACATACTAGTCACAATTTTCTCCAATAAGAATCTAACTTGAAGTCTAGCTCAACCCTAAAGTTAATAATTTTCACAAATCTGAACTAATCAATTTAAAAAGATTCTTTACTAAGAAATCACTTGTTTTTTATTAGAGGTAAAAAATGGGTTTTGCAAGGGCCCAAAACCCTTTACATTAGAAAGAAATTGAAATAAAAGATAACATTAAGCCAAAAACAGTGCAACAACAACGACCTATCACTTGTCTATTGATATATAAAAAATATTTATTCTAAGGAACAAACTCAACTTCAACATACTAGTCACAATTGTAATCTAACTTGAAGTCTTGCTCAACCTTGACATTAACAATTTTCCCAAGCACAATAAAATCAATTTAAAAAGAATCTTTACTTAGAAATCACTTGTTTATCTCAATAAGTAACAAATATTTATTCTAAGAAACAAACTCAACTTCAACATACTAGCCACAATTGTGTCCAATAAAAATATAACTTGAAGTTTAGCTCAACCTTAAAGTTATTAGTTTTCACAAGTCCAAACTAATCAATTTAAAAAGATTCTTTGTTGCAAGGTGTGCAACCTTGGTCTCCTTGTGCTATGTAACACAATGCTTGGGTTAGTGACATGGATTAATCACCTCCTATGGATTCATTAACTCTGGCGGTTGTATCAAACATTGACAATTTGATCATTTGGTGCAATGACAATGGTCTGTGCAACAACTGGTATTGGAGCCCGAGTCATGGATTCAAACCCATCGCTTGTGGTAGGAGGGGATTGTTGCAAGGTGTGCGCTCTTGGTTTCCTTGTGTTGTGCAACATAGTGCTTGCGCTAGTGACATGGCTTAACCACCTCTCATGGATTCATTAACTCTAACAGTTGTATTAGGCATTAACAAGTTGATATTTTGGTGCAACGACAATCGTTTGTGCAACATTCTTTATTAAGAAATCACTTGTTTATCAATACATAACAAATATTTTTTACTAGATAAGTGGGGGAAGGGCCTTGACCCTTTCAAAATAGAAAAAAATAGAGCAAAATAGCTCAGCAAAACAGACTGTCCAACATAGCCAAACCGAGAGAAACAACAATCAACACAGGACCAGTCAAGAACAACAAACAACAAGAAATTGTTCAAGGGACAACACTTGAACCATTCAAAGCCTTAGATGGTGAGATAAATGAAACGATAACTTTCTTAGAAGAATGCTTCTTCTTTCTACAAACTGTTGTCCAAGGAGAATACATAATTGTGAGCACCCTTCAAATCTGCACTCAATCTAAACTCTATTCCATGGGTTAGTTTATGCAAACTTATTAAATGCTCCTATGAAATAATGTATGATGCCTTTCAAATAAGATAACAAAAAAAACCTAATTAGAAGCATGAAAGAAACATAATGAGCACCTATTCCATAGTGGATTGGTGTCACTTTGTTGTGAAAAGTGACCCTTTCCCAACCCTTGACAAGCAAATGATGAAGTACCTTGAAGATGGAGTGGACAAAATCAGCTCTCAATGTGAAGAGAGTAACTTTGCATAAATTGTGGATGCTAAGAATGAAGGATAGCCTCTCCATTTATAGAATATTTTGATGAGAGAAAAAGAAAAATGGGTGAATGTGGGACAAAGATTCAACTAATAGGAAGGAGCCACTTGTCCAAATGTGAGTGGATAGAGGATGTGCAAGTTTTGGTCAATGTGCCAATAAATGAGATTGGTTGGCCTTTTCAAATTCAAATTTGGCTTGTTGGAGGGAGAAAAAGAGACTTAAATGCCAAGTGGGGGACATGTAAGAGGGGAGTTAATGCCATGTTGGAAGGGACAAGTCAACTTGTTTTGAGATTCATATTTGAGGGGAATATTCTCTAAAGATGCCTTGTTGAGGGAAAATGAGGATTTTATAAATGAATTAAAATGCTTTATTTGTGCAAGTGGGAAAATCTAGAGAATGTGACATGAGTTAAATTAAATTAATCAAGATTAGATTAATTTAGTGAGGGATTTAGGTGATTTGACCTTTTTGCTTTAGATTTAAAGATTAAAATAAATAAAAAAGGAGATGAATGATGTTTTTAGATTTAATTGAATAAAGGTGTGATTTATTTAATCAAAGAGGGATACTGATAGGCTTAAATTAAATAAAGTTGATTTATTCAATTTAAATGGATGATCTTTAGAGATTGAATTAAATAGGTTTGATTTATTTGATGAATGGTTTAATGAACTTGATTAAATGCATGATGTTAATTTTGCATGTCTACAATAACAAATGTTTATTCTAAGAAACAAACTCAATTTCACATAAGTAATCACATTTGTCTAACTTGAAGTCTAGCTCAACCCTAACATTAATAATTTTCACAAGCTCAAACTAATCAATTTACAAAGACTCTTTACTAAAAAATCACGTGTTTATCTATACCTAACAAATATTTATTCTAGGAAGCAAACTAAACTTCAACATACTAGTCACAATTGTCTCCAATAAGAATCTAACTTGAAATTTAACTCAACTATTTTCGCAAACCCAATAAAATCGCCTTATAAGAAAATGAACCTACCCCAATTATCTCTCAAATTTTAAGACCAACAACAAAATCGCTTTCATTGTGTTGTTAGAGTACACGGATAGTTCAACTGGCCCAATAAAATCGCCTGACAAGAAAATGAATCCACCCCAATTATCTCTTAAATTTCAAAAGTGTTATCAGATCAATATCAAAATCGCTCTCATTATGTGGTTAGAGAACAAGGATGGTTCAACTGGTATATAGTAGATCGAGATTGCCGGACTTATGCCCAGAACTGCAGCGCTCAAATGGTTGAGGCTCCTCGTTTTTCTGCGCAACGCTTTTTGTTTGGTACTCGGTACGTATATGTGCTCTGCCATTATTGGGCAGTCTACACTTCATAGGAGCGAGCTAAAAACCCTGATAAGACTTTTCATAACCGGTCATGGTATCAATTTCCTACACGTTATCTTGGTTTGGTGTTTGCTTACGACTTCCTCCTGATGTTTCGTTCTCTTGGGGGTTGGAATGTGCTCTTATTCTTCCAAACGTACAAACACTACAAAATTCAACGTTTATGAAATTCCATGTCTATTGCGAGTTCATAGGACACATCTTCTGGAAGTATTTCAAGATACACGGAGGTCATCTATTTGATTTCAGAGAGATGATTTATAATAAATGAGAAACAGTCCTTTCATGTTGCAGAAAAGAATAATTCTTCATTTTATATTCACAAGATTGACCCACATTTGGTGGGTTCACTGTACCTACTATTTTATTTGCTGCCATTGTAGACTTTATACTTTCCATATAAACTATTTAATGATCTGAGCAATACACAATGTCAAAAGTTCGGTGTTACTAGGATGTAGTTTGAAGGTAGAACGAGGGAAATGATGAAAACATATGTGATGAAATTCGTTTCTCACCAATATAGACTGTCTTTTTGAGAATTTAATAGCCTTTGAAATTGTGTAGCATTTCTGAAATAAAACCTGTTGATAATGTAGGTTGGGATTAATGAATTGAATGCTACAAGTGTGAGAGGATGACCAGTGTTAGGTGCACTTGAATATATATTGAATTTGAGCCCATTCAGGTGATACACTTTATCAAACCATTAAGATCTTATCTAAAATGAACAGTTAAGCCTATCTTATAAACTGAAGAAAGCTGCAATACAGGAACTTAAAATGATAGATACTCAAATCTTCTTGAAAATTAAGCACTTTGCACACATTAATTGTTGATAACCAATGTTATTTTGAGATGTCCAAGTAATCTTGAATTCTATTTGAATTCAAAAAATCCTTAATAATCCAAATCCTTCCAAACAAAGTTAACTTGATCAAAATACATAAAAATTGTAGACATCTCATATGATTTTAACATAGAAAATTTACATTTAGAACACTATTTCTACACAACTATGTATATGTATGTATCTATTTTCCTACATACTAAAGCATAAAAATATTTAATTGAAATAATTAAATTAAATGCTATTGTTACCAATATCTTCTACCAAACTTACGTACCAATCGATTATGCAAACGAAAAATAACTCAAGAAAATGCAAGAGGACATGGATAATCAAGACAAAATTGGAACCAATTAATACAACATGGATGTTACAACATCATTTAAACAAGGATGAAAGATATATAACTTTGAAAAAGAGGGGTGTAAAATTTTATGTCAACACCATGCTCCTTACTACTTACCACATTTTTTCCCTTCGTTTTCCTTTCTTGGTTTTATGTTTCTATTTATCTAGATAGCACGTTGATGAATCAGAAAAACCTTTAATATTTCTATTTATCCAGATAGCATGTTGATGACTCAAAAAAACCTATTCATTCGTCTACAATTAGATCTTATTCTTTCCTATGTTCCATTTCTAGCTCTTATGTTTTGTTTGACTCTAATGTCCTCCCATGGTCTATGTTTCACATGTTTCTTATTTGTATTCTATCTTCACATATTTATATTCTTATTATGTCCTACATTTCTTACATAGGAAATTGCATGTTCTTTGTTATAAAGCTATTCCATATACAATTTTACATCTATATGCTTCTTATGTTCCATGATTATGATGTTAACTCTAGATTTGGTGTCCATTAGGCTTATTATGATTACCTTTCTCATGATACTAATGCTTCCTATGATCCTTATCATTCCTAGATCACATGATTCAATGCTTATAATCATGATCATGGACTATTATGATTTTATAGCATGCTTATGATTTCCATGTCCATGATACTTATTTTACTGCATTCACATGTGTTATCTCTTGTCCTATCCAAATATTTTTATTCTTGGATTAAATAATGTGTTGAGTTGGTTATGATATGATATAATTGTAGGATAGATTTATGCCTTGCTAGATTACATTTCCTCATTGGTCATTATATGTTTCTTTGACTATGATATCTATTGTCATATTTAATTACTCACCATGTGTGTATAGGATCTATAGGTATTTAACCAATGGATGGGTTTGGAATAGGACAACGTGGATTCAATTGAATTTCTCATTGTACTCAATCTTCATGGTTGAGTTAGTGACCTTATGGATCTTGTGGTATGTTTGGCTGCTTAACCCATCCTATTGAGTTACAAATAAAATGATGTTCCCTTTTATTTATGTAGTTCACCACTAATTTAAATTGTTTACAATTCTAGATTTTTGTGTTGTGGATGAAATTACAAAGTTCCTATTTCTATTTTTATTTTCATTAACTTCAGTTATCTTACATATTATTAGGTTATTGAAATGCTTAGTTGAAAATTTAGTTATTTTACTTATTAAAAAGGTCTTAAAAATATTAATATTGTGAAATGTTAGAAAATACTAGATAATTTATATGCAATTATTTAACTTGAATGTATTAGCTAATTTAGAAAATTACTATGTTAGCCATTTACAATAAATACCTATATGTATTAGTTAATTTGGAAACTTTCTATGTTGGTCATATAACATTACTTTTGTAAGAGAATTTTATTTAAATTATTACTAAAATGTTAAGAGGAAAACATTTGTTTGCAAACTATCTAATTTGAAACATCCTCTTATGAATTATGAAATATAAAATGTGAAATGGGAGTTTTGGGATTTTGGCAATGAAAAGGGAAAATGATAGATTTTACAATTTATTCAGTCCTTTTCCTCAAATATCTTGTAAGATGCATGGGAAAGCTAAGAGGGGAGGGGTGAATTAGTTGTACACTTTTAAAACATAAAAAACCCTCATTAACATTCAAATCTACATTAGCTCTTAAACTCTTATCCACCATTAAACCCTTAACATGCATTAACAGAATGTAAACATGTAAAGTAGTAATGTAAATGCATCAAACACATAAGAACACTAGATTTACATGGAAAAACCAACAAGGAAAAAACCACAGTTATGATTAGCACACTAATATATGAATTGTAACATGGAATACAATAAGGCTTACTGCCCGAAAAGATAAAGAAAGGTTCAATTTTGACAGCTCATTGCCAAAGGAATCAATGTACATAAGAAAGAAGAAAGAAGAAGGGGTGGATCACTACCAATTTGGACTATTAACGATGCATCTCTCATATGCCAAAGGTGCAGTTCCACTGAAGCACAAATAACTCATCAAACAAACTAAAACATAGACACCATCTACTCATTGCATTAAGAATTCATAAGCGCTAGGGCTTGCACACATGTATCTTCACACCTAATTGCTTTCACATATTTCACATCACATACTTTTCTCTTAATCCACACAATAATTCTCCTTACATTTATACCCTTTGTAACTTAAAATAATCTCATTTATGTTGGCCTTAAGGAAGCATATACACCTCTACTATGCAACATCAAATAGGTTAGCACCAAACACTTCCATAATATAAAGAAGTGAATCCAAACCATGCCATTACTTAATAGGAACCCACATCTACACTGGCACACTTCTCAACACTCCCTCAAATAAAAAATATCCTCCACAATTAGCTCTAACATGCTAGGTTGGCCAAACTTGTACTAACACTAACAAGCGATACCAAACACACCTTTCAAGGTCTAGAAACATCTCATAGACCACACAATAATACTCCACAACATCCATACAACATCTTAGAATATTCTAGTATCATAATAATATATTGCATAACTACTACAACCACTTGAAACTCAAGAACACCTTCATTCTATGCAACCAAACATAGTGGCATGTAGACACCCAACACATTAGATAACATTGTGAAAAAAATTAGAACCTTAGAAAACTATTGGTATGTGGCAAATGATCATGAAAATACTGAACACTCGTAATGTATCAATGGTGTTTGTGGTATTACCCATTTTTTTTTGTTAACACATCAAGGTTTTTTCCTACTGACACATCAAGGTTTCTTCCCATTGACACATCAAGGTTTTCCCATTAACACGTCAAATGAAAAAAAAGCTTGTAAAACCATTATTCTAGAAGGTTCCTAAAAGCTTGTTATAAGTGGCTGGGATGTATGTTGCGGCATGGTGTTCATGAGATTGTAATATATTTTGTATTGGATAATAAAATGATTGGATGGATGAGTTTCTATGGATGTAGCCCATATTGGGTGAACCACATTAAATTTTGTGTTGATATCTTTTATGTTATTCTTCATTATTATTTCTTGGTTATTTAATCTGCATATAATTATTAATGTTCATTGCTCCAATACCTTAATCCTAACAGTTGGTATTAGAGTCATGTGTATTTTTCTCGATTGGTAGGAAACCTCTAGATTTGAGTGGGAGCAATGAAAGAAGGAAAGTTCAAGGTTGAGAAGTTCAACAATTTTTTTTATCAATTATGGAAGATGCAGATGGAAGATTATTTGTATCAAAAGGATCTATGGTGGCCATTGCAAGGAAAACCAAAGAAGGAAGTTGTGACGTTTGATGAATAATGAGAGATTCTAGATAGAAAGGTACTAGGAACCATTCGGTTGTGCCTGGCACCATTTGTGGTGCTCAATATAATAGAAGAAAAGACAATAGAGGATCTGATGACAACTTTGGCTAAATTGTATGAAAAAATATTAGCCTCGAATAATGTATTTCTCATGAAGCGTTTGTTTAATCTGAAAATGATTGAAGGTGGATTTGTGAAAAATTATTTAAATGAGCTTAATACAATTACCAGTCAGTTAACTTGTGTAAAAGTGAATTTTGATGAAGAGGTGAGGGCTCTCTTGGTTTGATTTTTTTGTCCAAAAAGTTGGAATAGCTTGGTAATAGCTATAAGTAACTCTATCTCTAGTTCAAATACATTGAAATTTGATGATGTTGTGGGTGTTATCCTCAGTTAGAAAATGTGGCAAAAAAGCATAGGTGAGAGTTCAACATCGAGTAATACTTTGACTTTAGAGAATAGGGGAAGAACAAAAAAGAGAAGAAAAAGTCCAACTAAACATGGAAAGTCACAAGGGAAGTCGATGAAAGGTAGATCTAAATCTAGAGGAAGAATGGATTGTTGGCACTGTGGAAAGCCATGACACTTGAAGAAGGATTGTTGTTCTTGAAAGGGAAAACAAGGATACAGATAAAAAGATGATAGTAAGGAAGCTAATTTTCTGAGTAATAAATTGGGGGATGCTTTAATTATGTTTTTAGATAATGCTAATGATTCCTGGGTAATAGATTTAGGGGCTTCATTTCATGCCACACCCCATAGGAAATATTTTGTAGATTATGTTAAAGGTGATTTAGGATAGGTATATTTGGGTGATGATGAACCCTATCAGATTGTTGAAAAGGGAAAGATAAAAATCAAGTTGCAAAATAGAAATGAATGTTTGCTATAGGAGGTAAGTGGTGCAGGAGCACCTAGGAAGCATTAGGTAGCACTAGGCAAATTTGTGAGCCTAGGATGAAATTTTGTGGTTTTAATGCTTTAAGGTCATGTTGACCATTTAGTTTTGAGTTAGAGGTGTTAGAACATGTTAGGAGTAAGGTTGATTAGTAGCTCATGGTAAAATGGAAGAGTTTAGCAACTTGTCTCCACTAGGATTCACTAGGAATTGGAAATAAAGCCCAAAATGTTGAATTTGTGCAATTTTGGCCTAATGTGGTGGTTATGTCCGACCAAGGGGAGAAGTAACCATTTTTTTTGAACCTTTATAAGGAGGACCTCGACTTGGAATTGAGGTTGGAACCATTGGAGTTTGCAATTAGTTTGAAATAAAGAAAATAGTGATATTTTGTGTGTGCATTTCCTGTTTTGTTCATGTTTTTGAATTAGTAGATTAATGGCTTGATCATGGCAATTTGTAGACCTTAGAATGTAGTGAGATTGTCTTCAAGCATTTTTTGGTACAGTAGATAGTAGGTTATCCACTTCCAAGATTTCTTATAAATACTTTGTTCTTTCTTCAATTATTGTTTTGACTGGTAGACTATGAAAAAAATAGGGTTTTAGCTCACATTACCACTATATCCAGAGTATGGGCTAGTGGGAAATGTGGCTAGGCTCCATGTCTGTAAATAGGTTAGGGTTAGGAGTCTGTAGGAGTCAAAGTATCATGGAGAAAGTTCTTTCCTAGGTGAGCATGACAGTGCCCGGTTAGGAAAGATAGTGAAAACAAGCACTAAAGTTGCAGGGGTGTCAATCCCCTGGCAAACCTAGGTGTGTGGTGGATGCAAGAAGCCTTACAAAGGCTTGGCATGAAGGAAGTGGTTTCACTAGTCCATTTGGTGATTGAAATAAGCTGACAGTTCGCTGTGTGGTTACGAAGTGGCCTAAAAAAGCCCTAATTCTTGAAAAGTGAGGATTACGCCTGTGTACAGACAGTGAAGGTCTATAACCTCAAAAATATTTGAGAGGCGGGAAAAAGAACCAGGATCCCCAAAGGAAGTTTGGAATTTTCTTTAGAAATATTGGAGATTAAGCCATTTTTCTCGGGTTAGGAGGCTTGATTGGGGCTCAAGGGCTAGTAGCCTTTTAAACCCTAGAAGAAGGTTTGGTGAGAGCGATGGAGAATTGGAGATTGGTGGATGATTAAGAACCCTAAGGATGGTCTTGAAGCCATGGGAGACATCACACACCCCTACATCGAGTTAGCGAAGGTTGGAGACTTAGCTAGCCTTTAGGAAGATTAAGGGCTAAGGAGAGAATGGTAGAGTGAGCACCAAGATTGGCTTGGTTAGGGAAATGGAGATGATAGTAGGGTTGGCCAAGAGAACTAGGGGTGCCTAACAAGCATTGGGGCCTATAGGTTAAGGTGGTGGAGAGTGACACCAAAGGGGTTCACCAAGGTGAGACCTAGAGCATGGAACAGTGAGTGTTCCATCCAACCCTACCCTATCAGTAAGGCATGCTCCAAATTTGAGAAGGAATTTAATTTCTATAGGACAAATAGATAGTGAAGGCTGCATAGTTACCTTTTTCATACAAAGTCTGGAAGGTCACTAAAGGTGCATTAGTAGTAGCTAAAGGTGAAAAGGTAGAACATTATATTTGTGTACTAGTAATACTTATTCTACCTTAACTGCTATAGAAACAATTCCTACTAAGATAGTTATAACACTTGCTATAGGGATATAAATAAAATTGTGTCATCATAGAATTGGGAACATGGGTGAGAGAGATGAAGATCCTTCACTCCAGAAAGTTGCTACCAGGTCTAAATCAGATTGAATTGGGGTTCTATAAAAATTGTGTTTATAGAAAATAGAAAAGAGTTTGATTTCTCAAAGTTGGGAAAGAGAAGAAGAGTGAGAAATTAGAGCTTGTGTATTTAGATGTATGGGAACCAACAAAGTATCTTTTCTTGGTGGCTCTTGCTATTATGTTACTTTTATTGATGATGCAACTAGGAAAACATCGGTGTATTTCCTAAAATAAAAATTAGAAGTATTTGAAACTTTTGAAAAGTGGAAATCTTTGGTTGAAAATGAGACAGGAATACAATTTAAGTGTCTCAGATCTAATAATGGAGGCAAGTATTGCAATAGAGAATTTGAAAATTATTGTTCATACAATGGAATTTGTAGGCAAAAAATAGTTCCTAGAACACCACAAGAAAATGGTGTGTCTAAGAGGATGAATAGGGGTATGTGCAGGATCATTATGGGCCAAAAAGTGGCGATATGATGGGTAAGTGTAGGGTATGTGGCTGATGATTTTTTTACCCAAAAATTGATGAAACAAAAAGGGTTTTAAAGGAGATTCTCATAGTGGATTTATTTGATGAATGGATGAACAAGAATTTAATTAAATATGAGGAATGCATGATGTCAATTTTGTGTGTCTACAAGTGCAGAATAGAGATATATGATTTTGCAAAAAATTAAAAGTGGACTGATTCACCATGCAAGGTGAATGAGTCCCTCATGAGGTGACTTTTAGAGTTAGATGCAAATCCAGACACCTAGTTTACAGAAACTAGTTTCTAAGTAGAAAACCCTATCCTAGGACTGATTCACCTAGGGTGGTGAATGAGTCCCAGTCAACATAAAAGTCATATTTTCTAGATTTCTAGAGTGCTTTCCAGTCATCTTTAGCTTTACAAGTGCACACATTCTGAAACACAACTTTTTGTTTGGTTTAATTTGCATTTTTGTTCATTGTTTTTAAGTCTTTTTCAAACCTCACAATGTTTTAAAAAATTGCATATTTAATAGGTTTTGCGTCAATATTCAATCAATTACAAATTATTTAGTTGCATTTACAACATTTCATTAGCCCAGATAGGCTATTATAGGTAGATTTGGCCCAGGAAAATGTGCATGGACTGCGGATTTGGTAAGTACTTAGAATTTTTTATAGTTTACCACTGTCGGATTGTGGTAGGTACTCCCTATCCTCGTATTTGCTTCTCTAAATATTGGTGTTGCCAGGGCCACTCGTCACACCTGCATGCAGAGAAAAGGGATGCTCATGCCATTAATATGGCATGGTGACCCATTTGCTATGGGGGCCATCCATCACACCTGCCTCTAGATTAAAGGGATGCTCGTGCCATTAATATGGCATGGTGACCCATCGGATGGAAATGACAGTTCGCAGAGGAAGTTTGACATGCAACCTCTATAAACGCACATTCTTAGGCAGTCTGATATAGCCTAATCTTTCTGAGCATCGCCAGAGCCAAAGTGTGTCCTTCGGCATCTTCAAACCCGAGGAGGGCTGCGACATTGCCCATGCAGTCGCGTACATGGCCACTATGGCCTCTTGTGCTCGAAAAGACCCACTATCTCAACGTTGCCATTCTCAGGTGCCTCGACTTTTCATGGGTATGTACCTTTTTTTCTTTCTGAATATCTCCTTGGGAATTCGTTAACTTAGTTTATATCTTCTAATATTGCCTTGTTTATTGATGCAGGCTGCTGGCTGGTTCCAGCTGTCTTCACAACAAACAGTTAAAGGAATGCCCTTTGCAGAGCTCTTGTTGGGAGACATTGTGAGTATACGCAGAATATGCTGCAGTTGGAAGAGACAGGACATTCTCTCTTACTCCTGCCTCACCATTCTCGGATCTTACTTTAACTGCTTCAATGGAATGATCTCCGCGTCTTTCTTGAACTGAAACTATCATCTTTTTTTAATTGATTTTTTACATTTTCTTCTGTCAAGCAGTTCTATACCTATGCACCCCAGCCTGAGTCGTGTGTCCTTCCCACGTTGTGTCTCCGCTTCCCTTTTAACAGGAGCTGGAATTTGATAAAAAATTACTTTATGAAGTGCGATCTGATAATGTATGTTGTGTATTGTATTGGTATATTATGAGTTAATAAGTTTATATTATGAATTTTGATAAAGTTTGTATTACGAGATCACGTTTCTTTTGGGCAGTCTGTCAAACATTCGTGTGTCATGTTTGGGTTATATATTTTGCATTCAAAATTTTGAGAGCTTCCTTGCAAAATCCTTTTTGTGCACCTTCTGCAATTGCTACATTTCATTCCATGGGCAATCTATTGCAGCTGCAGAACTTAGACTTTGGAGGGTATATAAATCTAAATAATGTCCCTGATACCATTCTCCATCTATCACAGCTGAAGCTTTTAGGCCTTTAGAGAGTGTATAAGTTAACTGGCCTCCCTGATACCGTTGGCAACCCGTCTCCTCTGCAGCACTGGAAATAGAATGTTGTAGAGGTTTAAATAATCTCTCTGATTCCATTCGTAACCTGTCCCAGCCCAAGAATGGTAACACAAAATCCTGTGGCCTCTGGCTTTTCTTGACTGATGCCATGTAGTAGCAGCCCGCGGTGTCACAATCACTTATATAAGGTCGTGCAAGAATATAATATGAATGAGATTTCTTGAGAAGGCGGTCAGTTGAAACTAGAACTATCTCAGTCAACTGTTCCATGAGTTGCCTTTCTTAAAATTTCCAAAAGCCTTCTTTGCCTGCCCTTGCTGGCATATATATGGCCTACAACTTTTAAGCTTTCACAGTTCTCAGGGTGGACCTCCTGAACCCTTTCAAATTTGAGGGAGAACTCTTGAGATCTCCTAGCTTCATTTGAACCTGTCTCAGCCGTAGCACTGGAACATATTAGGAAGTTTATTAGTCTAAATAGCTTCATCGTTCTTTTGGCGTCACTTGCCCGTTGCATTTACTTGAAAGTTTCTAAAGCCTTTTCAATAAATCTGTCGTGTTCACGTCCTGCAATCACTTTCCTCCTTGAGATGCTTGCTTTTTCTCCATTTACCTCAGCTTTGAGTTTTGAGTTGTTGTTTCACTGCCTTGTCTTCATCATCATCGTTAAATGGGTATGCAACACCAGCGTATACTTTGGAGCTAACCCCAGTTGTATTTTCAGGCCCTTCATCCTTAGCAACCACAGTGTCAGCAAGGAGCGATGAATAATTCTGTGTTTTGGAGTTACCAGTCTGTTCACAAGGTTTGGATGACTCTCCACCCACGCACTAATTTTCACCATAGTTGTTGTTTGTACCATTCATTAACACCACTCTTCAATGCCACAAACCTATCTTCATCAGCGAAAGTGAAATTAATTCCTTTGCACAGACCATTGAAAGGGTCACTCGCTTCCTCATCAGTTCCAATGGAGCTCTGGTTATTCCCTTCTTCTTGAGCAAAGCCACGTCCTCCATAGTCTCCATCAAACTATTCATGAAATACATACTCTAAAATAATGGTGAGTTCTTTTTCTTGGCAGACGTCCACAGCCATGAGGTTCCTGAAGATCAATTTTGTAGCATCAGAAAGCCATATCATAGGGAGAAAGCGAGTATTTTTCTGTTCATCCCGAAACGGAGGTCCTTTGCTGAGGGAACTCCCTCGTACGACTTAAACTTCATTCCCCTCTTGTATAACTCTTAGCGAAGACGTGAGGTATTGATACTTAGACTCTTTCTTCAGTTTATGAGTTGTTGTATGACGATGAAGACCACGAAGATAACGATGGTGTCTGCCCTCTGGTACTGTAATATGAATATCCCCTGCCTTTTCTCCTTCACCGGTAGTCTTCGACTCCTGCAGAATGAAATCATGGAAAAATCCCAAAATGTGGTTGTATTGCTTCAAATTTTTATACTTTAACTTGAGTTCTTCCTTCAAGTTTTTCTCGCGTTCATCATGCTCTGTTGGCGATTCCCCTATTTTTGGCTGCAAGAAAGGGTGAGCCAAGGCAACTATACCATCACGAATCATTCTAAGCAGCTCTATCCTTGCCTTTTCTTCTGTGCAATTGTCCTCCATTTGCAATAGCCCAAGGAGGAGGACTATGGGAACCTGATTTTCAAGCAATAGTAGATCAGTTAGGATATCGAATTGACAAGAACGGACCCTGTTTCTATTAAAAACAAGATCCAGGTTCCTTTGTGATTCATCATTGAGAAGCCTGAGAGTCTCTAGAATGAAGCATCCATCCAGAGTGAAGAGCCACGCAAGGATTTCTTCCTTACAGTCTGATTTTACTTCGTAGCTTGCTATAATTTCTGGAAGCAAGCTCTGTACTTTTTCCACTAGAAAGTGTGCGTGCTTCTGATTTTGTGGGCACCTTTTCGCTGATCGATTTACGGCCTCTACTTTGTGTAACTCTATTTCAGAGAGTGTCTGAGACATCCTATGATGAAAGAGGCCCAAAGAGACCACTCGAGGCACATACGCATCTCTGTTTAAGCCCTTGAGATACATGGGTACTCTGTTTATGGACACACGAGAAAGCTTTCCTGAGTTATAATCTGGCTTAATGTCTTCGGCCTTGTGATATTTGAATTTTCCCTTCACATTATCAAACCATGAGTAACGTTCTTCTGAATCTACTACCTCTATTGCCAATTCATTGACAGCCTAGTTTATGCTTGTATCCGCCATTGTGAACAGTGAGAAGACCCTGGGGATTAAAACTAAATCTGAATAAGATATCTGGAAACAAAATTACCCAGTTGTTTATAATTTGTAGAAGAGCTCAATCTTTCCTATAATGCTTATCTGAGATGTGTGAAATTCTGCTTTAAGCACTTCACCTAAAACAATCAAGCGCCAAACATGTCAATCATCAATTACCATCACACAAAACATTTCAGTAGTATCTTTTAAAATCCCAAAAGGATCCCTCAAGAATGAATGCTTGTTTTAAGCGAGCAAAACTCTACTTAAAGGTTAAGCAGTTCCAAGATTTGAACAGGAAACTATAGGAAAACATATCGATTCGTTAACCACCTCATTAATAATATGTTACTTTTTATATATAGTTAGAGACTAGGAAAAAAGGACATCATAGATTAAAATTTAAACTAGAAACCAATGGGTACAGCGAAGAAGTGTGGATAGTCAATTGGGTAGTTATTTGGTTTATTGTTTACATACATTTATGTAGTATACATGAAGTCAATTGGTAGGCTATTTTTAAAATGGTTTTGTTTGTGAAACAAAGGTCTTAATGGAGAAGTGTCGCTTAAAATCAAATATGCATCTACATACAGGGATCCAAACACAACTAAAACAAAACCTTTGAATCGGGAAGATAATAAGACTCCATTATCAATAGGATCATGATATGTTTGAAATAGGGAGAGAGGAAGAGAGAGGGAGATATGTGGATAAAAAGAAGGAGAAATACACACACAAAGATGGAAGAGATAAATATATATAGAGGGGGAGAGAGGGAAAGAATGAGAGAGGGAGAGAGAAATTTATAAAAATAGAGATAGAAAGTGATATATAGAGGAAAAGATATAGGGTTAAAGAGAGATGGATAGATAATGAGATTGAGATAGAGATAGAGGGATATATGTAATAATTTTTAAATATGGAGAGAGAGGGAGAGGGAAAATAGGGATATAAAAGAGAGAAAGAAAAGGACAAAGACAAAGATAGAAAAAGATAAATATAAAGGGAGAGATGAAAGGAAAGAGGAAGAGGGAGAGATATATATAGAAAGAGGGGGAGATGGAGAGAGATATAAAGATATAGGAAGTGATATATAGAGAGAGATAGAGAGGGATATATAAAGAGAGTGGGAGAGATGGAGTAAACGAGAGAGAGAGATGGGAAGATAGAAATAGAGGGGGAAAGAGAGAGATAAAGGAGGTGATATAGAAAATTATAAGAGAGAGAGAGAGAGAGATAGAGAGGGGGGAGATAGACAGATATATATTTAAATAGATAGAGAGGGAGGGAGAGAGGATAGATAAGTTGAGAGATACAGAAAAAGAGAGTGATAAGGAGAGGAGAGATATGGATAGAAAGAGGGAGAGATAGAGAGATATATAGTGGGAAAGATAGAGGGTGAAGAGATGTAAGGAGAGGTAAGGAGATAGAGATAGGGAGAGAGACATAGAGAGGAAGATGGAGATGGAGATGGAAACATAGAGAGTGATTGAGAGAGATAGAGATAGAAAGAGGGGGATACTAAGAGACGGAGATGAGGGAGAGAATGAGGGATAGATAGAGGGATAGAAAGATAGAGATAGGAAGTTATATAGAGAGAGGTAGAGAGGTATATATATAGAGAGAGGTAGAGAGAGGTATATATAGAGAGGTAGGGAGAAGTACATATGGGGAGATATTAAAGGGATATGAGAAGAGAAAGAGAGAGATCTCTTTATATCTTTGTCTACCTCTCTATATTTTTTATTTTTATTATCTTTCAATCTCTCTCTTCCTCTCTCTCTCTCCCCTATTTCTCTCCATATTTGTCTTCCCTTCTCTCTTCATCCATCTATCTTTCTCACATTTCTTCTTTTTTTCTATTTCCCTCTCCCTATCTTTCTCCCCTTACTATTTTTTCTATCCCTATTTATCTCCCTCCTCTCTCCTCCTTTCCCTCTTTATCTCTCTATCTCTCTTTATGTGGCTATATCTATCTGCATCTCTCCTCTTCTCTCTTTTCCTCTCTTTCTTTATTCTCTTCCTCTCTCCATATTTATTCCTTTATATTTATATCTCTATTTTTGTATCTCTATCTCTCTTTTTATCTCTCTATATCTCTTTGTCCCCCTCTCTATTTCTCTCTTTATTTTCTCTCTTTCACTCTCTATCTATTTTCCTCATAAGTGTGTAATGGGTACTCTAAAGGGGTTTTAAAGGTGAATTATCATACCCTTAACCAAATGGCATGAAACCTTGAGCATAAATCCCTAGGGTGTGCTATCCTTGGATTGTTGGCATGAAACAACTAATCAAAAGTTACCTTCTCTCTCACTTTATAAATTTTAATTTATATTTTTAGTATATAAATTATAAAAAAAGTCCAAATAGTATTATTCTACAATAATTAAAGTCTTAATAAGATAAATAATTATAAATTAAATTAATTATAATATTTTTTAATCATTATTTATAATTTCATAAAAACACATAAATCATAAAAATAAATTTCAAAATTAAATCTAAATTAAAAAATAAAATAATATAAAATAAATGAAAAGTCAAAATATATCAAAATCTAAATATTAATAGACATAATAATTTTAAAACATTAGTAACAAATAACAAACTTATTAAGTTAATAAATGATTAAATTAAAAGTAATTTAACTATTTTTTTAATTTATTAGAATTGAAATATTAATAGAATGTGTACCTTTAGATCTAAGGTTAAGAAGGAATGTTATGTCCCTTGATTAAGTGGAATAAATTCACAAATTGTTAATTCTACCCTAGCAATTTAATTTAGTTTATGAGAGTTAAATAAATGATGATGAAATCTAACTCCCACCCACCAAGTGGGCTCACCAGGAATCTCCCAAG
The DNA here is from genome assembly GCA_007258455.2 of Sequoia sempervirens. Taxonomy (NCBI): domain Eukaryota; kingdom Viridiplantae; phylum Streptophyta; class Pinopsida; order Cupressales; family Cupressaceae; genus Sequoia; species Sequoia sempervirens. The sequence continues at coordinate 39,084 of VDFB02171956.1, forward strand.
TTTAAGAACCTTTCTTTTCATATTTAGAAGTAGGGTCCCCAAGAGTAAAAGATCTCTTACATCTAAAATGAAGTATTTAATAATCTACTAATTGATTCCATGATTTGTCTCCAACCCTCAAAGTAATATCCTTGAAAATAATATGTAAAGTTCATCTCCATACATAGCTGAGAAAAGGTTGTACATGTTTTATTGGCAATCTTAATAGCCATACACACAAATTTACCAATATAATGTTAAATTATTCTCAAATCTAGAGCTTCCTATAATTATAATGAATGGTAAGATAGTCTAATCCAAATGAAGCTAGGAGTGTATGAAATTTTGTGAAGAATCTTAAAAGAGGGAAACCCTTATCTGACACTCACATAGCTATCCTTCATGAACCATGGACCAAAATGTAGAATGTCCTCCTTATCTTTCTACAATTTGAATTCAAGTATTAAAAACCATTTTAAGCCATTTTTCTTCCTTTCCAAATAAGGCCTCTATGTACTAGAAGTCAAATGTATTAGGTATTAGGGTTGTTTTTTTCTCTCGTGTGACCTTTTTGTCTTCATTCATAATTTAATCCTAATTCTATGTAAAGGCAATCCCCTCTCTCGTCTTTTGAAGGTGTCAAGTTTTTACTTAAAAAATATTAATTCATTATTTTGGTATTAAACAAATTTATCTTTATGGCTTTATCAAATACGCCACGAGTTACCTATAGTATATGTGATTAAAATCTTGGTTGTTTTATTCTGAGCATTATTCATAGGAAGAAGAAAACATTCCAATAGTATTATAGTTTTCATAAGTTGTCTTTGACTGGTTGTAGTTATATCCTATAGATTTTATTTTATTTTAGTTTCTTTTGCACAGATTATAGAGTTGTCTGATATGATTTCAAATTATAGTATATTTTGGTCAAATAGTTTAAAATGTTCTGGAACATGGCCTCTTCACTATTAGAGGAAAACAATATATAAGAAATTTAATTGATACTTAAGGTAAATCATATTTCCTAGAGCGTATATCTACTTTTTCATAGTTTAGAGATTTGGTGACGAGTCATCATCTTATTACTATGTCCTTTACAATTACACCATAGTCCATTGGATCATACAAATTTATGGTGATTGATGTTTTGGTCTATAAACGTAGTTCTTTAGTGGTGTCTATTGTGTTTTTGCAGTTATTGTTTGTAAAGAGCAATAAAGTAAAGGTAAATGATAGAAACATTTTAGATTGATTGATGTTCTCATGCAAAATAAAGAAACACCTTTTTGAAAACTGCTAGATTCTCACAATCTCTCAATTTAATATTCTGGGCATTTAATTTCATTCCCTTTTAAGTTGATTTAGCTTAGAAAATATAGATGGAGAAAGCATGTGAATGATATGTTGTTTTATCATACAATTCATGCCTTTAAGCCTTTATGGATGTCCCTTTCTAATTTTATTTTATTTTTTAAAAAGAGAGTCAATTGATCTGATAAAATTTTATTGTGGCTCTTAAATACTTGTAGTCCTCCAAATCAATGGCATTATGTGGAGTTCTCACCTTTACGTATTTACCTTCATACTTGTTGCATTGGCCATGTTCGTAATTGTGCAATCAGGGCAGATTTGTTGTCAAAGAATGTATGGAAGCCGAATAGTTTCTTTTTTTAAGCACCATCCTATGCCTGTATGTTGTGTTTGTCTATTGACCCATTAGCATCGATCACTTTTCTTGAGTGATTCTTTCCCATTCTATTGGGTATACGATTTCTGATATCTAGAAATTGGTAAGCCAGTTTTATTGCACCTGCATCTTTATTTTGGTTTTTTGCATTGCATATAATTAATTGGGGCAACTAAGTACTTATGTTACCTTGGATGCTTAGAACATATAGATTAAAGCTTGTCTGATGTCTTGTCCATATCATCTTCATTTTACTAAGCTGAAGTATATCCTGCTATCGGCGTAACCATTGCACCTCATTGAGGTGCAAGCTTAGTTAAGTATAATATTTAGGATATGTGCTAATATGACATGTCTTAAGGGGTCCTAATATGACATCTTAAGGGATCAAAAGAGAGTATAATTAAGTATAAATATTAAGTGATATAAATAAGTACTATACTTTAGGGTGAGTCATCATAAACAATGATATAATTAAGTATAATATTTAGGATATGTGCTAATATGACACTTCTTAAGGGATGTCTTAAGGGGTCTTAGTATGACATCTTAAGGGGATCAAAGGAGAGTATATTAAGTATAAATATTAAGTGATATAAACAAGTTTATATTTTAGGGTGAATTATCATAACAAATGATATAATTAAGTATAATATTTAGGATATGTGCTAATATGACACGTCTTAACGGGATTTCTTAAGCAGTCCTAATACAATGTCTTAAGGGAATCAAAGGAGAGTATATAATTGATTTAGCAATAATTTATGCATGATATTTAGTGATTATACAATCAAATACAAAGTTTCAAAGTAGGAAAACATGCACATTTAACAAAAAAGTTATATAGAATATTGATTTTGATACATAAAGTACATAGAGTACATAATTGTTTATGTACATATAATTGTAATTTGTACAAAATGTTTAATTGTGTAAGTATGTATGTACATATATGTCATCTCAAAACAATGCTTACAAATTTTGGCTATGCCATCTCAAGAACATCCCAAACTCATGCCTAAAACGTAGTAGGTCTTCATGCCACCTAATATCAAAAAGGTACAAGCACTATCAATGAAATCATCAAAACATACATATTTTAATTTATATAAAACTATCTATATGAACACAAATAAAGTACTTATATTTAAAAGCATTGCACACATGTGTATAGGTTGAATCCAGGCATCCTCTCCTTTTTGTTTCAACATATGAGATCAATGTGATGATGGCTTAAGGATACAAAAAGGGATGATAAATTAATTTTAACTATTAATGTACAAGCAATATCAATATATTTAATTAAAACATGTATTTAACTATAATTTAACTAATAATTACCTATTTTTACCAAGTATTCCATGTTGTCTAGGTTGAATCTGCATGGACTCTCCTTTTTGTGATTATGGCTTAAGGATCTATAAAAGGAAAATTTAAATCAATTTCAACTAATAACACACTTGACCAATATCAAAACATGTATTTAATCTATTTAAAATGACAATATAAAACTAAAACTATATTTACCGATATTCACTTATTCCATTGTACCATCTGCATCCTATCTTTTTTGCAATGCATCTATGATTGTCTCATGCTCTTCCATAGAAATTTTCCATAGCACTTTATTTTTAGGTCTTCCACAATACTAATCTAGTTTTATATTTGTTTCCACCACCAAATGTGAATGGTGTATAATCTTTTTATCTGTTACATAATCTTAGAATGTGGGTAGACCATTCTTCCTTATCAGGTATTTTCGTAGCCAAGTGCCAACAACCACCGCCGATCCTAATGGAAAACATGAAAAGAATCATCAAATAAGTTCTCAAAATTTTCGTAAGGGGATCAAAAGACTTGATCTAAAAATTTTCTTAAGGGGATTAAAAACTTGTTATCAAAATTTACTTAAGGGGATGTCTTAAGGGGATCACCGTACCTGTTGGATAATGATAGCCATTATCATCTTCTTGAGGTGCTATTAACTTATGTTTAGTCTCCACACAATGAGCCGGCCAATATTTTGCTTCCTCTTCATTCCCCTCAAGTGCAACAACAACATGTAATGAAATTCATATTTTCTTTTTAATCCTACAAGATGCAAAGCATAGAATGTGACACATGTATGTTTTGATTCAAAAATGTGATATCATTTGAAAGCTATAAATGTTTTTAATCAACCTATCAATTAGGACTTTAGTCATAATTTGAATGGAAAATGAAGAATAATTACTTATTAAATTCAAAGTAAAGCATAATTTATATTGGTGGAAATATGAGAATCTCCTTTAAAACCCTTTTCGTTTCATCAATTTTGGGTAAAAAAAAATCATTAGCCACATACCCATCATATTACCACTTTTTGGCCCATCATGATCCTACACATACCCAGGGGTTCCATCAAGCTCTATTAAGACATAGGCACCAAATCCATAACTAGTATCAACTATGTAAGGTACTAACCAATTAGGGCTGAATTTATCTTTATCTTCATGGTCAGTAGTAGTATTGCATTGATTCTCATAAAGAACAAAATCACCCTTATGAAACGTATGAGGAATGACACGAGTATTGTGTTTTTGTTGTAATTGTTTGGTGTAAGCTTGGAGATGCTCAAGAGTGTTAATGCACTTTTCATCAAGCATTTCAAGCTGGTGTAAGTGGCTTCATCAATAAGGTCTTGAAGAGCAATTGATAACATAGGAATTACTTACTCCAAGGGCATGATTGCATCAATGCCATAAACAAGGTTATAAGGTGTAGTTCACATAGATAATCTAACACTTGTTCTATAAGCCCAAAGCACATAATGTAATTGGGTATGCCAATCCTTATGATGTTTTTTATTTTTTTTCTTGAGGATTTGTTCCAGACTCTTATTAGTGCTTTTAGCTTGTCCATTGGATTGCAAATAATATGGTGTGGAAAATTGATATTGAATGTTTAACGTTTCAAGAAATTTCTTTAGCTCGTTGTTCTTAAATGGGGTTCCATTGTGTAAAATGATTGCAAAAGGAAGACCAAAGCAAGCAATTATGTGTTCCAATATGAAATGACAAATTACTTCAATATTTGTAGATTGAAGTGGAATAGCTTGCACCTAGTTTATGAAATAGTCTGTTGCAGTTATAATAAATGTGTCTAGTGGAAGAGGGTGGTGAAATTTTCCCAATAAGATCCAATTGCCATACTGAAAAAAGGCCAAATGGGAATTCGAGCAAAGGGCTCAGAGGCAAGAGCATGAATTGGATTACTATGTTCCTGACATTTATGACATCATTTAATGTAAGTGAAATATTATTTCTCCATATGTCTTCAATCATAACCCATATAGATAAGTTTTTGCACTAACGATCATCCTCCAAAATGACCTCCATAGGCACCAACATAAGTAGAGGACTCACGTCTGGATGTGATGCATAATTTTTTGTAATTTTTTTCCAAGTATTTAAATAATTAATTATGAATTTTTTATTACAACTTTTAAAAAATATAATAACTCATATGTCTAACCACCTTAACTTGGTTAAAACTTCATGAAATTCAATTTTTTATTTTTTTAATCCTATAATATGCGAAGCATAGAATGCGATGTATATGTTTCAGAATCAAAAAATGTGATATAGTTTGAAAGCTATAGAATTTTACAATCAACTTACCAATTAGGACTTTAGTCGTAATTCAAATAGAAAATGAATAATGATTATTTATTAAATTCAAAGTATAGCATAATTTATATTGGTGGAAAGATGGGAATCTCCTTTGAAAACCCTTTTCATTTCATCAATCTTGGGTAAATAAAAATTGTTAGCCACATACCCTATACATACCCATCATATCACCACTTTTTGGCCCATCATGATCCTACACATACCCTGATGTTCAATATGAAAATTCAGCAAAATGAATCAACAATTATGACATTTCTATAGGCTACTATTGTACTCTAAAGATCTTTCACCTAAAGGAGAGAGATAAAACCCCAAAATTGAAGTGGTTCACTCAAATAAAGAATTGCATGATGGAAATGTAGCTAAACTAGCGCTTTTTACCTCAATGAGGTGCAATGATTACGATCGATAGCGGGATGTCACTTCAACTTAGTAAAATGAAGATGATGAATGAAGACATCAAAACTGACTTTAATACCATATGTTCACAGCATCAAGGTAACATAAGAAATTATATGAGTTGCCCCGAAAATTAATTATATGCAATGCAAAAACAAAATAAAGATCACCCGAGGTGCAATAAAATGGCAATGTCGCAGCCCTCCTCGGGTTTGAAGATGCCGACGGACACACTTTGGCTTTGGCGACGCTCAGAAAGATTAGGCTATATCAGATTGCCTAAGAATGTGCGTTTATAGAGGTTGCATGTCAAACTTCCTCTGCGAGCTGTTATTTCCATCCGATGGGTCACCATGCCATATTAATGGCACAAGCATCCCTTTAATCTAGAGGTAGGTGTGATGGATGGCCCCCATAGCAAATGGGTCACCATGCCATATTAATGGCATGAGCATCCCTTTTCTCTGCATGCAAGTGTGACGAGTGGCCCCGGCAACACCAATATTTATGAGAAGCAGAATATGAGGACAGGGAGTACCTACCACAATCCGACAGTGGTAAACTATAAAAAATTCTCTAAGTACTTACCAAATTCGGCAGCAAGAAGCCTAAATTTTTTTCCGGCAACAGACAGTAAGATTTTTCTGGTCAAATCTCACTGCCAATAGTCTAGCGATTATATGTTTTTTATGATGATCCGTGAAATTAAGCCACTTGTTTTATATCACTAATATTTATACTTAATTACACCTCCTTAGATCCCCTTAAGACATCATATTAGGACCCACAATTCATCCCTTAGGGACTACGCCGTTTATGATTTGTAAATATGGGACTACATGATTTAATTTCAAAACTTTAGCATATTTTTGGATAATTAATTTCTTTAATTTAATGTTGTAAAAGAACTAGGAAATATGGTGTATACTTATAGAACAACCTTTTTGGAAAAACTTGTTTCATTTTTATTGGTATTTATGTTTAGTTTATAGAATTTATTAATGCTTTTGTTCTATAATCTTGTATGGTATTGTTTATTTCTTAAAATTTCATCCTTTGTGGTATATAAATGGATTGATTTTGTTTGTAAATTATGATTTATTGACTAATTATTGATTGACATGAATTGAATAAGTTCATTGAAAAATTATCGTTATATATTGATTGTACATATCGTGTATATCATGTATGGGATCACTAAATTTGTAAAGTAAAAATATTAAAATGTCTTATTAATTTCAACTTTAATTTCACATTTATATTTAATTTCAAATTAATGTCCCGTATTAATGTATTGACCATGAACATAAAATGCATAAATATACATGTTTAAATTAAAATTGAACAATAATAAAGTCCATAATTTACATCATATTAAGTGCATGAAATAAAGTCCATCAAAGTACAACCCATGAACTAAAGTCCAACAAAGTACTTGAACCATGAAATATAAAGTACAATAGAGTACATGAGAAACCAAATATGTTGTCCATGAAATAATCAAATATAACCTATAAAATCATGTTTAGGTCATGTATCATCTCTATAATCAAGAGACCTCTTCACACCATGCAGACTATGCAGATGACCTAAACACTTTGTAAAAGAGAAAGATGAAATCATATATAAGACGATGAAAAATGATTTAATGATAATTTAATTTATAATTCATCCTAAAACTAAATTACCATCATATCTGGGTCTGGATGCTTTGGTGCACCTGAACCAACCTCTAAATTCTTTGAATCAATCTACATAAACAAGATAAAGAAAGTTGAAATTAGATGTAAGTCTACAATTATGATGATGTGTTCCAGGTTCGTTTATGAACATGCCATTTCAATTTGTACCATATTAGGGTTGTCGCGACCTCTACTCGAGGGACCCCACGATTGTACATGGTCAACTACAAGATGTGTCTCATGCTATGAAAGAAAAAGAATTTAAAACATGTATTGGATCATATTATATATATATATATATATATATATATATATATATTCAATTTAAAATTTAAAATTAAAGTTATTCATAATATATAATTTGTAATTGACTCTAAATATAATAAAAAATTAAATTACCATGATATCTAGAGCTTGCTTTGCATCTCCTCCTAGAGGTGTAACTATGACTGAGTCATGGCAGAAAGCTGCACTACCAAAGTCCTACAAGATCAAATTTAAAGCATGTATACTTGAACTAGGTTAATATATATATATATATATATATTTTCAAGTTTGCACATTTTTTGCTGAATTTTTTTTAAATAACCTAAAATTTAGAGGCCCCACGAGTAGCTTCAACATCTAATGTTTGTATAATGCCCATTCTCATTGTCGTATCAACCTAGACACACATGTCGACATTTAACACTTATAATATTTATAAGTGTACATGCACATTTGATATATAGTGAATTCAAAATTCATAATTGTAACTATGCTAATGTAAGTTAAACAATTTACAATATAAATGTACCTACCACTGATCTAGGATGCTCAACAATGGAGTGATCGAAAACTCCTCAGGTGGAATTGATGTGGAAGTCGATTGAATCCCATAAGCCAACATAAATATTTAAAACATATGTTCATGATTCAATTATAAATTTAAAACTCAAGTAAAAAAATATTATATAATTTAAAATTTTGAAATCAAAATAGCCCATAAGGGTTGTTGACTAGGAATAGTGTTGATGTATGTACTCACGAAGCAGATGATTACCCCATCATTAATGTCATTTGTACACCAAAAATTTTGATTGTTAAAATGTATTGAAAACTTTTCTTTGAAATATAAATTCATTAAAATTATAATAAATTCAACATGTAGATGCATATTTACACCTATGTCATAGTGTCCTCAAGGTGACAGTCTGCTATAATAAATTCTAAAAGATGGTAGGCAGCTGGGGTGACACCAGGAATGTCCACAGGAACTAGGTGTGGCGATTGGAGTCCATAGCATAGGCAGTGGAAACTAGTAGATACATGTGGTCTCAACACCCATGGAGTGGTACTAGGACCAACTCCATAAAATTCTCCTCCATCATCGTGGTCTCTATGCTCCCTACCCTCTATCGCAAAAGTATGTTGATCAAGGTCTCCTAAAAGCTTACTGAGGGATCCTAATGTTGATACCACCACATATTGATGCATAAGTGTGGTAATGGTAGGACCAAAGAGAGAAAGAAACAATGGGACACATGCATGTTGGGGTCAAGCCCTTTCCATAACCTCTATTGTGGCATGCTGCCACCAACACTCTAAAATGATCTAAAATAAGAAAATAATTGGGCTTTGCCCCATAACAAACTCTACATATAGTTTCCTCAAAAAATACAATGGGACCTCCAAATTAGCATGTGGTGGACTATCAAATACAATATACCATCGATCCCAAAAATGTGCACTCATCTATGGATGTATACACCACCTCATGGATATTCTAGATTTATTGGGAGGAATGGGATGCTTTGGTGTAGGATCGTAGGTAAGAGGCTGGGTAGGATTTTTGTTTGTTTAAAAATTATAAAGTTTTTGCCAGGAAGGAGCTTCATCTACATAGGTGTCTCATTTGATCTTTCTCACTGATGCACCAATCTATATGAGAATCAGCCGGGACATGGTATCCACAGCATTTCATCGTAGATGCAAAGTATCTCATGTGATATGGAAGAAATACTTGATTTTAAATGGATTCCACTTGATCATTTTATACATACATGTGGGCATCATTAGATAAAAGTAGGTGGTGAATGTGGGATATTAAAGTGGAGAGGGATTAGAGTGGAGCTAGGGTGGAGGTGATATATATATTAAATGGAGGGGTGGAGGTGGATCCTGGGGTGGAGGTGGAGGTAGTTGAGGTGCTGTATTGATGATATCACCAATGTTAAATTGATCCATGATATTAGATATAAGTGCACCTACATTAAATTATACAAAATTAACATACAAACTTACAAAATTACAAGAAATAGTTCAATTTGAAATGTACATGCAATTTTTTTTAAATAGGATGTGCATATATATACATACACATACATACATTGATTGAACTTGAACATGTGCATACAAATTTCAAAATTTAACATATACATACATTTAAAATAAAAATACAATGCATAATTTGCATACATATTACATCATTCGACTAAACTATGTACATACAAGATTTCAAATTTGAAGATCTAGAACCATGCAATTTTAATACATGTACATACTAAGAACATAAACTTGACATTGCAAAATCTCATTTTATGTCTAACACACATATATATTACATTTTTCCAATGGGAGAGAAATCATGATCTAGTAGATAGTACTTAAAATATATCTTGTTATAAATTCTCATCATTATAAGTTCATAAATTCCACCAAATTCATAAATTCATAACTATAATATCATTGTCTTAATTTAGAAACTATTGTAGCTGGCTCTCTATTGCATCTCTTCATTTCTTTATGTTTTCCTTCTTAGAATAGGAAGTTCTCCTCTCCTCTAGCCATTGTCGATGCTCATCTAATATCCCATCCATAGCCCTAACACCATAAACAACAATTTGTGTCCTAGATGCAATCATCCTCAAAGGTGGTGTGATACATTCTCCATTTTGAATAATGTTCATTTGATCTTGAATGGATCTAACATTGGCATTGATTTGTGCTTGCAAGCTTGCACCATCGGTTTCAGGTGGTGGAGGTGGAGGTGGTGGAGGTTATGAGGTGGAGTGGGGAGGTAGGAATTGAAGGTGGTGGAAGGAGATGGATGGTGTGGGCCCGTGGATTAAAAATGTTGTGAATTGATCATGTGATCTCTAAGATAAAAGTGAACCTACATTAGATTTGCTAATTTCAAAATGTAAGATATATTTTGGAAATACCCTTAAACCATTCAATATAAATGGCCTAATTGAATACAAATGATAAAATATGTAAGCCTCATTTATGTCTAAGGCATGCTACTTGAATGAAAATACAATTAACTATTAATATAGGAGATTTTATAAATTATTTATAGTTTTGGTTTAGAGTTTATGATTTAGGTTTTAGGGTAATAGGGTGGATTAAGGGGATCTATTTAGTAATTTCCTAGTACAAAATGACATAGATTAAGTGAATAAAATTTGATTAATATGCCCAAGGAAACCAAATTTCATTAAGGTCTGAGGAAACTTCACCAAATTTTATTCACTTCAGCCATGTCATGTTGTCCTAGGGCCATAGTAGACATAGATCCCCTTAAGCCATCCTATCACCATAAATTATAAATTGATCAACCTGAATCATGAAATCTCATTCATATTATAATCTTGCATGATATTACTATTGTTAAATTTGGTTGCCTTGGGAAACTTCACCAAATTTTGAGAACTTATTTGATCCCCTTAAGAAATGACATATTAGAACCCCTTAAGACATCCTAAAGTATGGCTTAATGGGTATGTCTTAAGGGGATCTATATAGTAAGGTTATAGTACAAAATGAAATGGCTTAAGTGAATAAAATTTGGTGAAGATTCCCAAGGAAACCAAATTTCATTAAGGTTCTAGGCAACTTCACCAAATTTTATTCACTTAAGCCATGTCATTTTGTCCTAGGAGCTTACTAGACATAAATCCCTTAAACCATTTTATCACCTTATATCATAAATTGATCAACCTAGATCATGATTTATCTCATTCATATTATAATATGCATTATCTTATTATTGTTAGATTTGGTTGCCTTGGGCAGCTTCACCAAATTTTGAGAACTTATTTTATCCCCTTAAGAAATGTCATATTAGGACCCCTTAAGACATCGATTTATGCTTTAGGGTGATAGGATGGCTTAAGGGGATCTATGTCTAGTGAAGTACTAGGAAAAAATTACATGGCTCAAGTGAATACAATTTGGTGAAGTTCCCCAAGGCAACCAAATTTCATTAAATTCCTAGGAAAAAATGATGGATTTAGGGTTTAGGATTTAGAGTTCAGAGTTTAGGGTTTAGGGTAATAAAATGGCTTAAGTGGATCTATGAAGTAATGTCCTAGGACATAATGACATGGATTAAGGGAATAAAATTTGGTGGAGTTCCCTAAGGAAACCAAATTTCTTTTTAAGGTCCTAGGAAAAAATGAATGCTTTAGTGTTTAGGGTTTAGATTTTAGAGTTTAGGGTTTAGGGTCTAGGGAACTTAGGGTGAAATTTGGGTGGCCCTTGGAATAATGGAATTTCAAGCTAGTGAACAAAATTTTCTTATGGAATAGTTGATTGACATAGATGTTGTTTCGGCTAACCAACCTAGATCATGAAATCTCATTCATATTATAATCTTGCACGATCTTATTATTGTTAAATTTGGTTTCCTTGGGAAACTTCACCAAATTTTGAGAACTTATATGATCCCCTTAAGAAATGTCATATTAGGACCCCTTAAGACATCGGTTTATGGTTTAGGGTAATAGATTGACTAGTTTATGAATATTTTTCATTTTATGAATAGATGACTATTTCAATAATAGAAACACATAATTATGTATTATTAAGATTGAGTTTGATGTATATTTTAACTTGATATTCTGTTAATTGAATATAATATTATTTTATTTAACATTTTTCTCATTAATATTTCCCACTTAAATTAATTTTATGATATAAAATGTATAATAAAATTAGTTAATGTGATTTTAAATGTTTGAAGTAAACCATCTACAAGTATCCATCGAAGAAAATTTTTGGTAACATGAAGTGCTTAGCTCCAATACCTTTGATTCTTGCTCCAGCCATCTTTGACCCCCTTGGTGTGTGTAGAGATTTCCATGATGAGGTTGGGCTCCCATTTCTTAGCACAAAGGGAATTCACTATTTTGTAGAATGAATTACAAGGAAATGGTGAGAGGCAGATCTAGGGCTTCTGATTTGTTGACAGGGAAAGTAGATAATGGTGCTCAACTTTGCCAACCTACATAGAAACTGCAAGTTGAAAGTTCTGGGGTGAGGAAGGGTTTGGAGGAAAGGACCCACATGTGACCTCATCTTGCTAATAATTCCAGTGACCCTGATATGGGAAATGCCAAAGGTTCAAGTGTGTTTGGTGTCAATACTAGCCATCTCTCGGTTTGACACTCAGAGCTCTTCCTCGAGGTATGCCTATATAGTTTGACATGTGATTGATAGGAGTATTTGCAGGATCACACTCTCACATGTAGACTTAAATTTTTTTTGCCTAGTCTACGCAATATAAATGCATGGATCAAACAAAAATGGAAGGAGTATATGAAAGAAGAAATTAGTATTTAAACTTGTGCCAAAGGGTTCTTTATACTGGAATTTGATTCTATTGAAGACATGGATCTAGTGTTGCAAGTAGGCCCTAAACTTTTGAAGGTGAATTCACAAGCATGAAGCCTTGGTATGTCTCCTTTGACCCTCACACTGAGACTTTCTCATCTAATTCCCTTTGGGTTAGACTTCCTTATCTCCCACTCCAATTTTGGGAATTGGTTTGCTTGCACGCGATTGGAAATGGCTTGGGTATGTACCATTACTCCTAAAATGAAACTATCAGCTATAGTAGCTCCACTCATGTGTGCATTTGTGTGGAAATGGAATTATCTAAAGGACTTCTAGCTGAGATATCTCTAAAAGTGGGAAAATGGTGTTGGAAGCAATCAGTCGACTACAAAATGGTTGCCTTCAGATGTAGGAAATTTTTTTCAATTGATCATTTGACTCATCAATGCCATAAGAAGCATACCCTCAATCGAGCCTCAAACAGAAGTCCCTCCTGATGGATTAGGGTAGATTCCCACCATTATGTCATCACTCCTAGAACTCCAAATGACTTGCCTTCTTCACAAGCTCCTAAGGAAATTATTTTCAAAATCAAATCCTCCCGCTCTTTCGGCTATTTAAGATTCCTCAATTTCCTATGAAAGATCTCACATTGGTGGAGATTGACCAGGTGGTGTCTCCATCAGCTCCTACACCTACCAATTCTTCTATGGGCGCCTCCTACCTAGATGGGGCTAATGCCAATTCCCCACTACATTTTGATGACACCACAAATCCAAAACTAGAGTGGACTAAGGTGAAAAGGAAGCAATCTACTACAACACTTCCAAACCACTCAATGTTGTTAAGATCCACAACAAAAAAGAATAAATTATTGTCACCTTTGCCCATGGGTTGAAGAATACTATGGATGTAAAGGGGCTTATTTGCAGGATCCCACTGCGGAAAAATGATGTAATACAAAAAAAGAAATTACATCAATATAATTTCTATTTACGTACCAAAAAAAATAAAAAATTAGTTAATGTTGAATCTTATTTTATTTTGGATTGGGGTATGTACAGGATCATGATGGGCCAAAAAGTGGCAATATGATGGGTATGTGTGGTTAGAGACTTTTTTACCCAAAATTGATGAAACAAAAAGGGTTTTAAAAGGAGATTCTAAACTTTCCATAATATAAATTATGCTTTACTTTGAATTTAATAGGTGCTATTCATTTTTTCTATTTGAATTACGATTAAAGGATTGATTGATAGGCGATTAGGAAACATCTAGCTTACAAGCGGTATCAAAATTTTTGAATCAAAACATGCATTCTATGCTTTTGCATGCTATAGAGTTAAAAATAAAAATTTAATTTCATGAATTTTTTGACCAAGAGTTAAAGGTGGTCGGACATCTGAGGACAATATTTTTAAAAGTTGTAATAAAAAATCATAATTAATTATTTAATTGGAAAAAATTACAAAAATATGCATCACATGGGGGCAAGGAGTCTCCTACTTATATCACAAATATTATCATTTTCTTGTGGTTAGGGTGCTCAAATGGAGCACTTCTTATTTTTTTTTCCTAAAATTTAAGTACTCACATTGAAATTCAAATTGTCACCAAATAGATTTTTCTTTTTTAAAATAAACCTAGTAGTTTAGAAATTAACTCAATTTTCTATAGATTATATTCTTACATATTTTTGAAATAATATAGATAACTTATTCAAGTTTTTATGTCAAGTTGCCTAACTCTGATTTTTATGATTTTTTTACCACTTAAGGGCCTACTTTTTCTATGATGATCCTGCACATACCCATTGTTTGGAATGAAGAGAACCTAAAAGAAAGAAAAGAAAAATATTTAAATGCTTTTAGTGTCTAGGTGACTAGTGCAAATTGATATTTTAGACTAAACTATAAGCCTAATTAGCAATTAATTGACTAGAATGAGAGTTAAGATTTTTGAAAGACGAGACAACACATGCAAACAAGAAATGGAAACATGGCATGACTAAGAGAGATCAAAACATAAAATAGAATTGAATGCCAATATTATCTAATCAAGTGACAATTGGAAATGGATTGTACAAGGATTTAGGATTTTTTTTAACTAAATTTCCAAACAAACATTGATAATTTATGAATTGTAACTATTTGTTAACATGCTTTCTAATCTAATTATAATTTAACATTGAATGTAAAGTTTAACATATT
This sequence comes from Sequoia sempervirens, assembly GCA_007258455.2. NCBI lineage: Eukaryota > Viridiplantae > Streptophyta > Pinopsida > Cupressales > Cupressaceae > Sequoia > Sequoia sempervirens. The sequence goes on from VDFB02171956.1 coordinate 54,313, forward strand.
TTTTTCTCCATACAATGCAAATGAAATTTAAAACATTTAATCAATGCAAATATTTTTTTCCATTATCAAATATTCTTGAGCATGAAATCAGGGTTTTCAAATGCAATTTATGATTTCTTTGATTTCAATTTAGGGTTTTAGCATTTTTTTTTGTTTGAATTCAATATAGGGTTTCAAATCCAATTTTTTTTGTTTGATTTGAACTTAGGGTTTCAAAAATCAATTAAGGTTAAATTCAAATGCAATTTTTTTATTTCATTTCAATTTAGCGTTTTGAAATGCAAATTTGTTTATTTCCTTTCAATTAGGGTTATCAAATGCAATTTTTTTTGGTTTGATTGAACAATTTAGGTTTCAAAAGCTAAATTTTTTTCTTAACATACAATTTAATGTTGATTTTTTCCTTTCTATTCAATATCTTTAGGATTTTATTGCATTTTTTCATCTACAAGTCTACAAATCATCATTTCTACTATTACAAGGAAATAAAATGCATAAAACACTAAATAATTTGGAAAATAACATGCTAACACCTATTATTGTATTAAAAATTTCAAGAAAACATGATAAAATTGAAAAAAATGGGGGTGGAGGTGCACCTGGAGGTTGTTATACTGTCATTGTCATCCTTGCCAATTTGAGATCTCATGTTGTCTGTGAATGAATTGAGTTTCATTTAAAAAAATAAAAAAATACTATCTTAAAATGAGATCCCATTTTTTACAAATTGAGATCCCATTTTGTAATAATCAAGATCTTGTTTCACATTTTTCAATTTGAGACCCTTCTACGAATGAGATCTTCATTTTATTTTTTTTAAACCTCATTTTGGAATTTAGGATCAAGATCCCAAAGGTAAATGGGATCCCATTTTTTAAAAGTTAGGATCCCATTTATGAAATTTGGGATCCCATTTTTGCAATGTCAATTTCATTTTTTGGCTAAGGAAAAAAATTTCATGTTTTGTGGACTCAACTTCTTCCACTTACCCCTATATAAGTATCATTAAAATCCTAGTAATGGGAATAAATCAACCTATTGTGAATATGAGTCCCAATATACCCTTTTTTCCATCTTTCTCTAGATCCTAATTAGTCACCAAAAGATTCTAGATTTTGCCTAGGATCCTGTGCCATGAGTAAATCACCCATCTTGGCGTATTAGTGCCAATGTGCTTGAAAAGGTAGATTTTTAGGGTTTTCAGACCTTGTTTTGGCCTCTCCACTTCTCCAAGTATATTTTCTTTTCATCTTGTTTATCAATTTGATTTCATGGTTTCAAGTTTCTAGGGTTTTGTGCATAAGTGTTCATACTTCTCCTTTGAAAATTAAATGTAATGGTGAAACCCTATTTAATCACACAAGGAAACCCCCTAGGCCATTCCTCAATCAAGTTACTTGGTTGAGTAATCTTTGTATCCCAATGAACTAAACTGTGAAATGAACTAAACTGTGAAATAGATCCCAAGTTCTATCTCCTAAAAGGTGGAACCCTATTTCCCTTTTGTTCATTTTGGTGAACTCGACCTTTGGACACATGAATTTTTTATTTGGAGAACATTGTAGTTCTATATCTAGATTTCATTAACTTTGCATTAGATTTTCATTAGTTAAATTTCATTTAGGGCTTATAAATATTGCATTAGTGAAAAGTGAATATAGGTTTAATTTTTGCATCTTGCATCATTCAATTTCACTTGAAAACTGTAATTGCAAACAATCATTTGAGAATACAACCTAGACACCTTAAAATCAACTCAGAATTTGATAATTTAGTTTTAAAAATTATAATCGGGACTCAGTTGCCCACTTGGGTGATTTAGTCCATTGTTGGGTATTTTGTGCTCTTTGTTTCTCACTATCTGAAGCTTTCAAAAACCCTAACTGGGATCATGCAATTAGCTAGGTGAATGACTCCATGGAGGCCTACAAAATCAAAAAATTTTGAGCTTTCTATTTTTTTTTTTTACTTCCTATGCTTGCTAGTAACCTATAGTACCAATCTAAAAAGTTCCAGAAACTTCTATTTTATGCATCTAGGTCAAAAACATCCATTTAGTGGTCATTTTTTAATAATTCCAAAATAATTTTAGTAGAAAAAATCATCAAATATGAAAAATTTTACATTTTTGAAAATTTTCATAATATGGATAAAAATACTTTTCACTTTTGTAACAAATATTTTGGCACCCACAAAATCTATAGCTCCTTGTTAGGGTTTTTCACCTAAAAGGAGAGGAAAATGAGCCAAAATGACTTTGTTGACATTATAAGGAATGGAAAGAGTAGTGTGGAATGTGTGTGAGGATGTGTTTATATGTTGGAAACTTAATTGAAATGCAGAAAAAACAATGTATTCTAACCTAATGCAAAAAATTTGGAAAACACAGTGTTGATTGCAAATGTGAAAAAGAAACTTAAGCAAATGAATGAGACTAAATAAAGTGCACCTGGAGATAGATTGATGTTACTAGAAGATTTTAGAATGTCACAGAAACCTTTGTTAATGACCACTAGGACTGATTCACTTAGTCTTGCTTCTGGTAAAAACTTCTAGAAACCTATTTCTAACCATCAAGAGCTGAAATATGAGAAAACCAATTTTTAGGCCCACAAATGGGACTTATTAATCATAGGTGGTGAATTATTCCACCTACAAGAATCTACAAAATTAGGAGTTGATTTTGTGGGGTTATATTTTCACTTCTATCTCCTATAGGTTTCCACTTCTGAAATTGCCAGATTCATGTCTAAAAGTAACTTGAATGATGAAGACATGACTTGAATGAATTTTTAACTTGATTTCCAAACATTTCCAAGCTTCCAAGAGTCCTAAATCTACAAACAATCAAGACAAAAGAGAGATATGTTGAATGTTAGGGCATGGGGGTTTTCCTTAAGCAAAACCCGTTTAGGTAATTAAACCAAAGTGATGAAATAAAGTAATGAAACATGCAAAATGGAATTGATTACCTTGTCATGATGATTTTGATCTTGAAATTCTATAAAATAACATGTAAAATCATCCCTTGAATGCTTTTGAAAGCTATGTTGAACACTTCTAATGAATAAACCCTAGCTTGCTTGACTTGGAGTGAAATATTGATGGATGAATAATGGAGAATGGATGTGGATTGAGTTGTTATATGTAAAATAAGGATAAAATGGGGGCCAGATAAGAATCATTCACCACAAATGGTGAATGGTTCCCACTTGGATGGGATTGATTCACCATGCATGGTGAATGGGTCCTAGAGGGGCCATTCTGACACCTAAGAAGCCAAGGAATTAGGAAATAAGGTCAAAAATGCGATCTTGTCAAGTATTTGATCAATTAAAGCCTCGAGATGCCTAATATGGGTTAATTAGAACCTATTAGTGATGATGAAAATGTTAAATAGGGATTGGGACAAATAAATCAATGTTAAAGTGTGATTAGATACACTTTACAACACTAAAATTAGGTTCATATAGCATAAAAGGGCACAAAAATCAATGTGAATGTGCAAGACACATTAATATTACAACTCTAGATTATCATTAAGTTTACATGAAGAACCTTCTATATTTATGTAACAATGTTATTAAACATATTTTATAATTTTTAATTAGGGAGAAAAGGTTAATTAAGTCTAGAAAATTGTGAAAGTCCTTCACAAGACTTGTAAACACCTTTACAAGACATTGTTAGAAGCATGCTATTCGATCTTGCAAGGGTCCAAGACCTAGTGTGGGTGCATAAAATTCCTCACAACACTAGATTTAGACCTCATTAAGTCCATTTTATCATGAATTAATCCCATGTCAAGCAAAGGGTCCATTTTTCTATGGCACATTTAGCCCCAACTTTAGTGAGAGGATGAACTTGCTTCAAACTCACAATAAAGTAGCCATTCAAGAGAGATCTTTATGCATAGATGCAGATGAAAAAGAATGAAAAAGATCAAAGGGAGACCATGAGTTGTTTGTTGTCGTTAAGCTATGTAAGGTTGTGGATACCTTGCTCTTGAACACCATAGCCCTTTCCATTATACCCAAATTATTTTATAAAGTCATACCCTTTTCCATAAAATCATTTCAGTGTTTTGGAATTGGGGTGTTGTTTGTTGTTGTGTTCGTCTAGGGTTGTTGCAGAGTTTTCTTTGTTGTCTAAAGTGTTTGAGGTGGATGCTTGTGAAAGGTTGCCTAAATTTTACATTGACATGATGGTTGGTCGTGCTTGTGGGTATGTGAAGGATCATGATGGGCCAAAAAGTGGCGATATGATGGGTATGTGTAGGGTATGTGGCTGATGACTTCTTTTTACCCAAAATTGATGAAAAGAAAAGGGTTTTTAAAGGAGATTCTTAGCTTTCCACCAATATAAGTTATGATTTACTTTTACTTTAATAAATATTTATTATTCATTTTCTATTTAAATTACAACTAAAAGTCCTTATTGATAGGATGATTGAAAAACATCTATAGCTTTCAAATTGTATCACATTTTTTTGAATCCAAAACATGTGTCACATTCATCTTCCTTTTAAAGGGGTTTAATTGTGTGGCCCAGCTACCTTTTTAACATGTCTCGCATTTTCTTTAAAAACTGAAATAATTTGTGAAGTTTGTGAAGTTGGAGTGGTCCAGACATGAAGTTTTTTTTAATATTTTTTAAAAGTTGTAGTAAAATGTAATTAATTATTTTTCTTGGACAAAACTACAAAAAATATGCATCCACATAGAGACATGAGTCCTCTCTACTTATATCCTGAAATCTTAACAAAAAATTATTATCAGAGTTTGTTGTGGTTAAGCGTGGTCATCTGAGACCACCTAGTTCTTATTTTTCCTTGAAATTTAAAGTACACTACTACATTGAAATTTCAAATTTTTGCTAAAATAGATTTAAAATAAAAATAAATAAAACCTAGTAGTTTAAAGAGCTATTCAATTTTCTTTCAGTTCTATTATTACATATTTTTGAAATAATATAGATAACTTATTCAAATTTTTATGTCAAGTTGCCTAACTTTGATTTTTCTAAATTTTTTGTCATTGAAGCACTTGTTTTTTCCATGATGATCCTACACATACCCTTGTGTCTCATCTTTCTTTTGTGTGAATATGTATTCACCCATAAATGAAGGTGTAAAGTCTAAGGATCCCCAATCATCACAAAAGAATTTAGATGTAAATTCCTCATTGTTGCATTCAATTTCTATGTTGGATGTTTGAATTAATGTTTTCAGAGGGCTTGTAGTTCCTTTTTCAAGGTGCAAGCAACTTTTAGGCTTGGTATCTGCTTCAATGTGATAAATTTTATTATTATAAACAAATTTCATTATACAATGAAGGGTTGAAGGCATTGCATTCATCTCATGAATCCATGGTCTACCACTAAAAGAGATTTGTGTGAGATATCATAAGGGTAGGCATGAGCAGAATTTAGAAAGTGACCACCCATGTTGGTATGGGAGTAGCTAGTAAAGGGTCCTTGATGGGGCTGAGAGTAGCAATATGTAAGAAGTGACCATGATTACTGATGGCCGATCATTTTACCAGAATTGATAGAAATAGAAAAGGGTTTTAAAAGGAGATTCTCAACCATAATACTTAAAATTATGCTTTGCTTTGATTGACCAGAAATAATTATTAGTAATTTTTTTATATGAATTATGACTAAAGTCCTTATTGATAGGCTGATTGAAAAAATCTATAGCTTTCAAATGGTATCACATTTTTGAATCCAGAAACATGTCAGTAAAATTCTATGCTTCATATGTATGGGATTAAAAAAAAATAAAAGACTACTTTCAGTTTTGACCAGGTTAAGATTGGTGTTGAGACATGCAGTTTTGAAAGTTGTAATAAGAAAATCATAATTGTTATTTACTTGGAAAAAAATTACAAAAATATGCATCACATGGACATGAGTCCCTCTTCACTTATATCTACAAAATATTGTAGAAAGATATTATCATTTATTGAGGTTATGGTGGTTAGACAAACACATACTTCTTATTTTTTCCTTGAAATTAAAATTACCTACATTGAGAATTTCAAATTTTCTGAAATAGTTTTTTTTTTCTTAACACATAAACCCTGTGGTTTGAAACTTACATTCAATTTTCTGATTAGTAAATTCTTACATATTTTTTGAAATAATATAGATAACTTATTCAAATTTTTATGTCAAAGTTACCTAGCTCCACAATTTTTGAATTTTTTGCCCACTTAAGGAGTTGTATTTTCCATAGTGATCCTTGCATACCATTAATTATTTAATTACACTTGCATAACTTTACTTAGGTAATATTTTAATTGCTAGGTTATTTATTCTCATCCTTATCTTGTTGAGCTATCTTGTTGCTCAAGATAAGATTAGGGTTATGCATCTTTTCTTTTATAAAGAAAATTATCTCATGTAATTATGAATTCCTGAATAATAATATTTTGCACATCTTTTGCAAAGCTCTTGTTTTTTCTGATTTTCTCTTCTGTAGAAGGTTTTTCTAGTTTGCATTTCAGATCTTGGTTTCTAACATGGTATCATAGCCTTGATTTGTAGCCCCTTCTCAAATTTTTGAGAAAATCATTGCAAAGTTTGTTCAGGATTCCTCAAGGGTATCATTCCTTGAGTTCATTTATATAGAGTCTTGGATCAGATTGGGCTTCACCATTGGATTCAAAGCACTAGAAAAAGTTAGGATTGGCTTTTATTTTGTAGATTTTGGTCATCATTTTCCAAATACATGAGGGTTTCAAGCTTGGTGATTTTTTGCAAGCTCTGGAGGTAGCTGATTTTTCAAGGCACTTTGGGCACAAAAGAAGGTCACCATCAGATTTGCAGCGGCCAAAAACCCTATGAATGCTTCTCATTTCATCAATTTTGGTGTAGTTGATCTGGAATTTAAAATTGTTTTGCCCAGGGGCCCATACATACTCCCTAGCACTCAATCCAAGGCAAAAATTTCAAAATTTTTTTTAGAAAAATGATTTTTTTCAAAAGCATTGGTTCCTTCCATTCAAAAGAACTCTACCACCCTAAGCCACCGGTGGTGTCCACAATCCCTGGCCAACCTCCATTCTGAATTTGTAGAGCTAGTGGTCATGTATGAGGGATTAGGCTATGTGCCCGACCCAGAAGCGCCTAGCACAAAGACCTATGGTCCATATTATTGAAGACCAAGAGCCACAGCAGCTAATTACCGTTGGCTATGGAATATTAGGCTATGGAATTTTTTCCTTGTGAAGTGTTGATGTCACCATGATGTCAACGTATGGTCAGCCCTCTTTGCCCCCTCCTAACCCCAGTTTTCCTTCAAGGAGCAGTTTTTTTCTTTTTGGCGTAACTTGGGCATACAGTATCGAAATCAGGCAAATGAGATATCACCAAAGAGCTAGTTCTGAGCACTTTCTATTGGTGTAGTTCAATTTTAGTAATTTTTTGCTTAGCTACATTTATTTCTACTTGAATTCAGATTTTCAATTATGGCTTTTGAGCTCATAACTTTTTTCCACGATCTCTGATTTTCACCTTCTTTGTGGCATTTGGAATGTATTGAGGAGCTCTACATTGTTGTCCATGCACTTTTTTCTGTATCTATCCCAAGTTGATCGTTATTCCATATTTGTCCCTCTGGGTTTTTTGGAGATTACTTGGATGTTTTGGCAATTGGAAGGGTGAAACTTTAATATTTGTAGTTCATTTCAGTATCACATCATATTATTATTTTTTATGCATGTTTTTGTATTCTCTCCTTTTACAATTGGTGGCTTATTGTAATAAATGAATTGAGATATAGTTCCATCAAGGGGTTTCTTGCATAATAATCTAATTAGAGTGTGCATGCACTTTGATCTCCATATTATTTTGATGATAAATTGCATGGGTTGTATCTAGTTTCTGTAGTTTCTTTTGGCCACATCTTGTCTTAGCTTTACACATATCAGATTCACATCGGTTCACACTTTAGATTGAGAGTTTATGGTTATTGATCCACATTGGTTCATATCCTTCTTAGTTTGAGGGTCATGTTTTTATGGTTAATGTTCTAGAGTCTTTATGGTACTTCTTCCAATGAAAGAGTTTCAGTCTCAGTTTGGCATCGACATCGAGATACACAGTTTCTAGATTATGTCATCATTTCATCTATTGTTGCTTCACAGATTCTAGGGTTGTTCTACTTTGTGATTTTTCTAGTGTTTCATGGCATCAGGTCTACTATCACATTATTATGATTCCAATTTGGTTTCTTGTAGATAGAAGTATCTTTCCTTGCTTGTCAGATTGCAGTTCCAATGTTACTCCATAGTGTTCTACCAGTGCTTCTTTGCAGCAATCATCTCATTAGAGGGGGGTTTTTTCCCACTAGGTTTTCCTTCTCTACCTCATTATTGCATTTGTACTTGGGTACCTTATCAGGCCTTGTTGCTAGGACCCATTCATGATTTCTTGCATTCATCTTAGTTTTAGGTGCATGCTTTTTTAATCTCCCTAAGTTGCACTTATGGGTGAGTGTTAGTGTAATTAATATTTAATTACACTTGCATAACTTTACTTAGGTGATATTTTAATTCCTAGGTTATTTATTCCCATCCTTATCTTGTTGAGCTATCTTGTTGCTCAAGATAAGATTAGGATTATGCATCTTTGATTTTATAAAGAAAATTATCTCATGTAATTATGAATTACTAAATAATAATATTTTGCACATCTTTTGCAAAGCTCTTTCTTTTCTTGCTGATTTTCTCTTCTGTGGAAGGCTTTTCTAGTTTGATTTTTAGATCTTGGTTTGTAACACCCCAACTGTAAGAGGCAAAGTGGTTACATCAAGCGGTTGCTTTGTGGAATGATCAAATCCTTGAATAGGGGTGGAATTAGGTATTATTTGTGACCTATCAACTTTTAATTGATCAAGGAGACTCACACTACACACATTAAGAGTAGAACCATTATCGATAAGAGTTCTATTTATGCCTTCCCATTTATATTGAGCAATGATCATGAAAGCATCACTTTGTTTGTGAAACTCTAAAGGAGGGAGAACATGTGGATGGAAAGTAATGTCAAGATTAGTTTGATTTGTTTGTTGGGTTAAAGTTGCCACATCATTCAAATTTGTACTAGTAGGAATCACAATTTGTTGTAAGGTTGTTTGAAGGATATTGTTGTAATGTGGTGAGGTCTAAAGTAAATACCAAAGGGAAATTTTTGCAGGAGTATTCTTTAATTGTTCAACAAGATCATACTCCTTTGTAGGTGGGTTATAATGAGGAGCACTAAGTGAATTAGGTAAAGGTAATGATGGTGGAATTGGTTGTGGCAGTTGTGGGTTATTTAGAGTGTTATATGTATGAGAAACAATATCGCCACTAGATTGTGACAATACGTTAGTGTTAGGTGGGTATAAAGTGTGGCATGGTCGATTAGAGGGATGAAGCAAATGTGAGGGTGGGTAAAGGATAAGTTTAGGCTTATTTTGACTTTGTTGGTTGTGTGAAGGTGGGTAATGGATAAGTTTATGTTTATTGGAAGGCAGATAAAGGGTATAATGAGGTTTAATATTGTTAGCATCCCGTAATAAGGGAGGTTCTTCATTTTCTTTGAAGAGGATGTTATGATTGTCTTGGATCATAATATCCTCCCTAGAAGTTTGTAGGAGAATAGAAAACCACATGTGCATGAAAATTAACATTTGGATCATCCAAAATGACTTCATTGCCAATAGGGGAATGATCAATGATGGGATTGTCAGGAGCGGGAGGATTAGGAGAAGGCATTTGTCGAATGTCCATTTTCTTGAAGGTATCATTCTCATGTTTCAAGTTATCCAGCCTACTAGGAGAGCTTGTAGTATAGTCATACAAGATTGAGGATTGGAAAGAAGATTCATCACAAGTGGTGGGTGCATCAAGAGGAGGACAATTATGATTTTCATGAATGGTTAAACTTTTTTGGTCAAAGAGGTCATTCCAAATGTTAGGGAAATTAGGAAGGAGAGAGAGGGAAGGTTATTACTTTCAATCCATATATCCTCTTGGGGTATGTGCATGATCATGACGTGCCAAAAAGTGGTGATATGATGGGTATGTGTAGGGTATGTGGCTGATGACTTTTTTTCACCCAAA
>VDFB02171957.1:0-17662 GCA_007258455.2 Sequoia sempervirens
GAAAGGGAGGATGGGGGAAGGGAAAGGTGGGGATGGGGGAGGATGGGGGGGGCGGATGAGGATGGGATGGGGGATGGGATGAGGGATAGGGGGAGAGGATGGGAGAGAGGGGATGAGGATGGGAGAGAGGGGATGAGGATGGGAGATGAGAGGTGAGGATGGGATGGAGGAGATGGGAAGAGATAGGGGGATGGGGAGGGATGGAGGATGGGGGGAGGAGGGATGGGAGAGATGAGAAGAGATAGGGGGATGGGGAGGGATGGAGGATGGGGGGAGGAGGGATGGGAGAGATGTGAGGATGGGATGGGTGGAGATGGGGGATGGGGGGAGATGGGGGATGGGGGGATGGGACAGGGATGCGATGGTGGATGGGTATGAAGACATGGATGGGGGGGAGAAGAGAGTGGATGGTGGGAGGAGATTGGTTAGGTAGAGTGATGGATGCCATGATGGGAAGATGGAAGGGATTATTTTGATGGAATGAATGATGTCTCCAAGGACCATAGCACAAAGGAAGATAGATGTCCCCACTCTAGATATGTCATGTGCGGGGGGAAAGGAAGGATGGAGGATTCAAGTGGATGGGAAGATAAAAGAGTGAGATGGATGAAGATATGATGCATGGAAGGTAGCATGACGGGTGGATCAGGAAGATAGACGAGTGCGAATGAGGATTGGGATAGTGTGTGGATGAGGGGAAGGTATGCTAAGAGGTGTCCAAAGCATGCTTATATGTTTGCCCCATTGTTATCAAGATCACAAGGAGGATGGAAGGATTGGGATAAATGAGATATGCCAAGAAGGATGTGTAAGCTCGATAGGATGGAGGGGGGGGACGAAAATGATGTATAGCAATAAGATGGGTGCATAGCCGAAAGCGTAGCAGGAAGCATAGCGGATGGAGGGAATGCATATGAGGAAGTTGCCCCCAAGTGGAGATGGGGATTTACGCATGATGCTTGTTTGCCAGGTTTTCATCATGATTTTATCCAAAGGCTTGTTTGCAAGTTTTCACCATTAAGACCCGGATTATTTCTCTTTACTTTCTTTTTCTTTTTTTGATTTTTACATTTTTGATTTTTTTTGATTTTTTTGACTTTTTGGATAGTATCGCGAAGAGATGGATAAGGATAGGGAGGTGAATAAGTGGATTTAGAAGACATAAGATAAGGATATGGATGAAGGACTCAAGCATCAAGTTCTATACGAGGTATTAAGAGCTCATGTTGGAACCGATATTGTATGTTGGTACAACCTTATGAGGAGAAATGGATTATGCAAAAAGATGAATTAGAGGGATTTGATGGGGGAGATATGTGGGGTAATGGGTGGGATGTTGAAAAGTGTATGGATGGAATGATGGGGCGGATGTGTGATGGGGATATGTGTTCAGGACCAACATTGGCACATATGGTGATGGATGTGAAAAGATAAGAGGATTGATGGATGGAGAATGTGGGGATAATGGAGGGTAGGATAGTGAATTTTGGGACAACAAGGGACCCAAAAGCAGAGACTTAGGGAGATGTAAGAAAAGATGAGGCATGGTTAAGCTTTTGGATTAGCAACTTTGGATGTTCTTACAGATTTTTTTCATTTGATGGCATTGCATATTTTTTCTTTGGGATCCACATGGTTTTGATCTTTGCTTTGCTAGCTCTTTGCGAGCTATGGATTTGATTTTGATGTGGGATTTTGTTTTTCTTTTCTTTACCATGTCTTTTAGAGGGGACATGGGAAGCGTTGGATTCATGTGGATGTTTGGATTTATGCATTTTTATGTTAGCATCCAAAGTGCATGTAGTAGCAATGGGATGCGTGCAAGGAGATGGATGATGTGGAGTGACGAAGGTAGGATTATAGGGATTATGTGTAGATGGAGGATGTGTGGGTATGTGCCTTTGTTGATCCTAATTAGGGGACATGCAAGTGGGATGTTTATGATGGATGGCATGGATAGGTGTTGGATGAATGAGTGAATGAGATGGAGGAGGTGATCTTGGGATATACGGACCCAAGATGGATAGAGTAGATGAAGGATGGGAGCCGGTGGATGGAGTGATGTAAGGAACCAAAATGGATGGAGCGGATGAAGGATGGAAGATTGTGGATGGAGGGATGTAAGGACCCAAAATGGATGGAGCGAATGAAGGAGGAATATGGATGGTTGTTTTGGGGCGATACGATAGAGGAGGAGGGATTGCAGCATATGATTTGGTAGAGTGACGGGAAGAGCCAACATTTCTTTTGGAAAAGACCGTTGAGGGATGTCTAGAGGTTGTACCAACATCTTTGGGTGTGAGTCTTGGGGATAGATCCAACACCTTGCATGCAGATTTGTTCTTTTGACTTGGATGAACAAATACCTTGCTTTCGTGAAAGGGCTAGACCTTTTCCTTGATAGTTCATGTTCTTGAGCATTGATCCATGATAGAAGTTTTGTTATTTTGAAAACATGATGCGAGGAGTCCATTGTGGAGTGGGGATGATGGGTGAGTAAATACATATGGCACTGTGCAGGAGGCCACCATGGAAGAATGTGAGAGTACCAAGGGGATATGCAAGCGGTGTGGGGATAGCATTTTTAGGTGATGATGGGGGATCCTGAGAAGGAGATGATGGGATAGCAACATTTGGATGGGTTGTATTAGGAGAGGGAATAGGGGATATGATAGGATCTGATTTTGTGGTAGCAGGCTTATGCAATGGAGACGGAGATGGAGCGGTAGAATCTTGGATGTCAAGAGGATCATGGGATGGAATGGATGGGGGACTGTGATCTTGTGATAGACTAGATGGGATGGTAGGACCTTGATCTGGAGGAGGGGATATGTTGGCATGCTTTGGATCAAGCTCTTGGCATGACTCGTGTGCAGGAGGCATGATAAGGGAGTCATGGGGGGACTCTTCAAGTTGGGGAGATGGAAGAATGGAGGATTCGATGCAGTTATCAGAATGGATACTAGGAGTGGAAGAAGTGGATTGGATTTGGGTGTCGTCGATGGATTTGATGACTCTTGGAGTAGGGAGTGGGTGTTCAACGGATTTGGTAGATGTGATGGTAGGAGATGGGGACTCAGTGGATTCAAGGGATGTGATGGTAGGAGATGGGGGTTCAACGGATTTAGAAGATGTGATGGTAGGAGATGGGGACTTAGTAGATTCAGAGGATGTGATGGTAGGAGACGGGGACTCAGTGGATTCAGAGGATGGGATGGTATCATCAATGATAGGTGTTGGATGGAGAAGGGTCTTGTCACTAATGACCATGGATGATGGGTTGGGATGGCATGGTTCCGCGACTGCAATGTGTGGAGTGGGGGATGTTTCCTTTGTTATAAGTCCTTGGAGAAACTTGGATATGCTAGGCTGAGATGGCGAGGTGGGAGTGGATGAAGGTTTATGGATTAGTGGGGGATTAGGACTAGGGATTGGTGGGCTAGGATTAGATAGGGGAATGGGATTGGATACAGGACTGGGAATAGATGGGGGATTAGGTGAAGGGTTAAGATAGGGGTATTGGTATGGTAAATTAGGACACAAGGACGCGGGTGGTGGATTGTAGTAAGGGTATGGGGATGGTGGATTAGGATGAGAAGATTGAGGTGGTGGATGGAGATAGGGAACTGCGGGTGTCGGATTAGGATAAGTTGGTGGGTGTGTTTGACTAGGATAGGAAGATGTGAATGTAGGATTAGGCTGAGCGGATTGGTATGGAAGATTAGGGTAGTGGGTAAATGTGGATGAAGGATTAAGATAAGAGGATGTGGATGGGGGATCAAGATAGGAGTATTGTGACGACAAACTAGGATAAGGGGATGATGTAGATGAAGGATATGATGGATATGATGGACATCCCTTGTCAAAGGTAGCATAAGGAGCGTGATTAGGCACAGATGAAGACATGATGGGATAACTTGATGGGGTGATTGGATTTTGGAATGTGGGTGGAGAAAGCTTACTAGCAATGATAGTGTCAAGGGGATCTATGTCGTATACCTCTTGATCAACAAGACTTTCGTTATCATCGTCGATGTAATTAGGGTTTCCCTTGACCACTATTGATGGAGGATAAGAATTCATGATGATGAAAGGATAAAGATGATGGATAAATATTTTGGATGAAAATGGACAAAAGCCCAAATCGAGATTTAGGACAAGCTCGAGATTAGGATGATGGTTCACTTCAGTTAGGATGATTGGATGATTGGATTGGATTGATTCTGACAATTGGATTGGATGATCAAAGGATGATTACGACACCGAATCTGCTTCGAGATGGAAGTAGATTGATTGGGTCAAAGGTGATTGGATAGGGATGTGAGTGGATTGGGTTGGATAAGATTGATCGATTGATTGATTGATAAGATCGACTGATGGATGATGAAAGACACTACAAATCCCGTTCAGAGATTATCTTAGATGACTTAGGATACTGATTGATCGGATTAAAGGATAAATGGATGATTGCAGCACCGAATCCACCTTGAGATTGAAGGTGAATTGATTGGGCCAACGATGATTAACTTAGGATGGATAACAATCCTAAGAGGATGTTAATGATGACGATCAGATCAGACACTTCGGTCAATTTGGATAATAACCCGAGACGAAGTTTAAGGGATTTGGATGGGGAAAACGATTATTTGATTGGAGAACTGGATGATAGAAATGGACGAACAAATACTCAAAATGAGCAAGCGGTTGATTGGGATGGATGAATGACTACTCAGAATGAGTAAACGGATGATCAGAATGATAGAACGAGAGTTTAGAATGATGAAAAGATATGTGAAATGGATAAATGTTTACTCAGAACGAGTAAAAAAAATGATCAGAACGACAGAACGAGAGTTCAGAATGATGAAAGGATATGTGAAATGGGTGAATATTTACTCGGAACGCGTAAACAAATGATCGAAATGACAGAACGAGGGTTCAAAATGATGAAAGGATATGTGAAATGGGTGAACGTTTACTCGGAACGAGTAAACAGATGATCAGAATGATAGGACGAGAGCTTGGAATGATGAAAGGAGATGTGAAATGTATGATTGTTTACTCGGAATGAGTAAACGGATGATCAAGAGTTCAGAATGATGAAAGGAGGTGTGAAATGTATGATTGTTTACTCGGAACGAGTAAACGGATGATCAGAATGATGGAACCAGAGTTCAGAATGATGAAAGGATATGTGAAACGGATGAATGTTTACTCGGAACGAGTAAACTGAGAGAATGGTAGGGTATACCGCCTTCGAGGAGGCAGATGATGAAGAAAAAGGTGCCCCAGCCAACTTCTCAAAAGTATGAAGTGGTATATATCATTAGAAAGAGCACGAAAAATTGAGAAGAACTGCCTTTGAACGGAGTCAATCGGATAAACGGTGTGGAAATGGCGGCCCCAGGAAGAAAGAGCACTGGGACAGGCCCGCCACCGGATTAGGACAAGCCCGCCACTGCACTGGGACAGGTCCGCCACTTCACAGGGATAGGTCCGCCACTGGATTAGGACAAGTCCGCCATCGAAGATAAATTTGCTCAAAAGTATGAAGTGTTATATGTCGTTGGAAAGAGCACGGAAAAACGAGAAGAACTGCCTTTGAACGGAGTCAATCGGATAAACGGTGTAGAAATGGTAGCCCCGGGAAGAAAGAGTACTAGGACAGGCCCGCCACCGGATTAGGACAAGCCCGCCACCGTACTGGGACAGGCCCGCCACTGCACAGGGACAGGCCCGCCACAACACGAAAACAGGTTTACCAAAGGACAAGGTCAAGTCTGCTAAAGGATAAGTTTAAGCTTGATGTTTTGATGGATGGCAAAGGCAAAGGACCCAAATTGTAGCAATCATAAAAAGACTTGGCCAAACTGATAATCACTGGTTTTTTTGCACAAGAAAGACAGTTCAAACAGCACGACCCTAAGATTAGTAGAAACGGGTATGGTCAACAAAGTCTTCTATTCTAGGATGCACATGGTTTCTAAGGAGTCCTCGATATACACTCGGTACGTGAGGCCCAAACCGTGAATACCAACCCATTACAAGCGTGAGTCGGGAACCTTAGCGAGATACTAGAGGCTCGGACCAACTCTTCACGTCATCCCGACGCTTCGCCAATTACAACGTGGTTGGATTGAGGTACAACTTTCGCTCTCCCCCCTTTATATACCCCGCTGGTACGCGTGGTTGGAATCGTCCCTTGGGGTGATGAAATCCCCAAACAGGTCCCACTAAGAAATTGAAAAAGGGTGACAGAAAAGGACTTGGAAAGCTACGATTTCTCGTCACCCAGGATCGCCAAGTAGCACAAGGGGATTGGATACGTCAAATAGCTTTCCCAAACATGCTAAGCAAGGTTTGTTGACACCTCTTTAATTAAGCTATGTTCCTATTTTTCCAAAAGATAATTCGGAAAAACTTGAAATTTTACCTTCTATAGGACAGGTCTGCCACTCTGTAGGGACAGGTCCGCCACTCTGTTAGGACAGGCCTGCCACTGAATTAGGATAGGTCCGCCACTGCACGAGGACAGGTCCGCCACTGCACTGGGACAGGTCCACCACTGCACTGGGACAGGCCCGCCACTGAATTAGGACAGGTCCGCCACTGCACTGGGACAGGCCCGCCACTGAATTAGGATAGGTTCGCCACTGAATTAGGACCAGTCCGCCACTAAATTAGGACCAGTCCGCCACTGAATTAGGACCAGTCCGCCACTGCAGGAGGACCAGTCCGCCACTCTGTAACCTGGACCTTGAAAAATGCAAAAAACAGCAAATGTGAAGAAAATAGACCTGTTTGTGGGTCCCACCGGGCGTGCCAGAAATGTGATAGGTTGAAATAGGTGTTAGAAAACAAGCAACAAGTTAAAGAGTGCAAATAAACAACTTAAAACAACCTACACTTCGAGATTAGCCTAAGTTGGAAACAAAACAAGACAAAGCCACGAAATGGAACTTTATACCTTGCGTTGAGTTGATCCTTTGGTTGGCCCTTCAATCTTGGATGTCTATGCTCCTTGGATGGAAAGATGCAAGCTAGATGAGGATGTGAAGATGGATGCAAATGGATGAAGATGTGAAAATGGCTAAGTAGAGGTTGAGAAATAAAACTGCAAGAGTTTGGCTAGCACAAGTGATCTCCCCAAAATGAGAGAAAAGAGGGGGTATTTATAAGATTTTTGGGAAATCCTAAGGGAAATGGACGGTTGAGATTGATCCACCAAATATCAAGATGTAGGGCTAAGGTGAGTTGAGAACTCACAAGCCCTCACATCTTGACATGTGGCATGTGAGAAAGCCCTAAAAAGTGAAGTGGACATGAGGTGGAAGGAGAAAGACATGACATGGAGGGGGTACAAAGTACCTTGGGATTGGACAAGATCTCCTCATAAATGAGGTACTTGTCCCATGTGGGTGAGAGGGACAAGTGGAGATTAAAAATTCCTCAACTGTGCCTAAATGAAGAAGGAGATGGGAAAGAAATTTTAAATTCCAAGGGTGCATTGGGGAGTTAAAAGGTGGGTAAAATTCACATGGGGAAGTGGAGTGCCTTGGATGAATAAAAAGGAATTAAAAATTCCTTGGGGATGGGGAGAGTTGACTAAAGGGGGTGATTAGGATTGTGCAAGTACTTGATTAGATTAATTAATGAAGATTAGAAGAGGGTTAGATTTCACATGTGACTTGATGTGACAAGTCAAAGATCACATGGGGAAGAGTAAAATGAATTAAATATTCCTTGGAAGGATAAAAGGAATTAAAAATTCCTTGAGAGGTTGACTAGGCTAGTTAGTGGGGGATTAGAGGATGGTTAGGTGGCTAAGAGAGATTAGAGGCCAACTTGCAAAAGTTGGAGGATGTGACACATCCTAATCAAGGATTAGGCATGTGCACACCTTAATGATGGGATTAGAAGAATTAGGATAAGATAAAAATGATGGAGGATGTGACATGAAGGGAATTAAATAAATGGAATATTTATTTAATTCAATTGATGGAAGGAGGATTAAAGAGATGAGATATTATTGATTAAATACCTTAGGGATTTGGCAGAATTAAAGCTATTAATTAAATAATAATAGTATTACTTAATTAACGAAAATAAGACGAAAGGGGATGAATTTGGATAAATTAATTGTCCAAATTTAGACATCTACAGTAACACTATAGTCCATAAATATTATGAATATACAAATCTATGGTTATAAATAAGCATGCGAGTTCACACACTTTAGAATAAAAAGGCTTAGATAATTTCATCAAAGCTAACAACTAGTACCATATATAGCAACTCCATTTTGATCTATATATCATGGGCCTATCTGAGTCCTCCACATAACCTTCAATAGATCAATATACTCATGACACATAAGCCAATTTTTTTTTAGACTAACCACTTTGGATTTTATTATTTCTGCTAGGCCTATTAAATGTCATACAAATCAAATAAATGGTTGTAAATTATGTGCACTAAATTCTCTATCTTCAATCATTTTATTATTTTCTATGATAATTAAATGCATAATTGATTCATTTTCCCTCACAAAGAAATTCCTCTGAGTAATACTAAGCCCACCAAACATTAATCAATATTTTTCTTAGAAAAAATATGATTAGTTCTTCATGATGAGTGAAATATATAAGTGCATATAGTATTTTAAAGCAAATCATGCAAATCATCTCACAACATCAAGAAACAATACTACTAACCAAGTATCAAGTCACCACTAGTCATACGAACTTTTCTCAAGTTAGTAATAACCACCAACAACATGCCATTGCTCAATTAAAATAAAAGCACATGTATGAAAACACGGGACTAAAATTTTCAAACTCATATACCATTAATATGAGTGAAGAGCTTATCTAAAGAACAAAGGTGATAAAAACTAAAATAGGGGAAAGAAATTAGCCACGAGACTACAATGGAAAAGGATTGGAAAAGGAATAGCACATGGCCTTAATTAAGAGCTAAGAATGAATAATAAATAGAGGGCCACAAAGTAATACAAAGAGTAAGAATTAGATAAATTCAAAATGAGTGCCAATAATGACTAGAGTTGGGGATGTGTTAAGATACTTCATGTTGTTAATCTTATAATCCTATGTCTAACATTTTTATTTCCCATTCTTAAGAATGGTTACTTGAAAACCCCTCTATTTGCTTAATAGATTAATCTTTTATTATTATTTTATCTAATTTCTTTGGAATGTTAGTTATAATACTATTAAGGGGGAGGTTGCTTATGAAAGTAATGGTTGTGGAGTTATTTTGAATGCATTTACACAACTTTTTCATTCATAGGTATTATATGAGATAGTGGAGCATCTTGTATTATGATGGGTTAGGTCCACACATTATATTGGCTTGGAGACAAAGTGCTACTTTGGGGATTTATGCCATGGAAATCTTTAGTCAAATATTTTATATTTATAAAATAATAATCTTATGGGTAGTGATCATTTTGATGATGATGGCTTTAATTTTTTTTGTCATACCATGGGTTTTAATGGTTTTAGCTTTTGGGAAAAAATATGATTTTTTTCTCTAATCATCTATAAATTAGATGTTCTAGATAGTTGAATTATGATTATTTTGTATGTGAGCATTATTACATGATTAAAGTGCTATAATATGTGAATGAAGATGTTTGATGTATCGATGTAACTCACACATTTGAGATAGTTCTAGGATTTTATTATTTTATGTGGTGGATGTTTTTCTCAAAATGTATTTTCCATTTATATCCAATTTTATGTATTAGCTAATTTTATTATGGGGTGAAGCCATAATAGTGGTTTACAATTTGATGGAGGAAGGAAAATTGAGAAAAAATGACCCCATAGCAAAAAAATTGGTTTTAGGGGTTCGCATGAACCTACATGTTCGACTGAACCATAAAGGGGTTCGACCGAACTAGGGTTCGAGCGAACCCATTAACTATTGGGCCCACATTTCCTGCCCAAAAAAAAGGGAAAATACATATGAGTGGGGGTTCGAATGAACCCTGGTTCACTAGAACCCTTGGGGGTTCGCTAGAACCCCCCTAGTTCTAGCGAACCCCCTTTTTCCCTAATTTTTTAATTTGTTCACACAAAAAACCTAAAATTTTACACTTTCAAGCTCTGGTTGAGGATGAAAATGGGGGAATATTTAGAAACCAAACTTAGAATCAAGTAGCCTTCAGAACGAGCTATCCAATGAATATAATTTTAGTATGTTTTAGTTTTATTATCTATCTGTTTTTTAAGTTTTATTAAATATAGTTTTTTCATCGAAAATAAAACTCTCTGTTCTGCACAAGTGGAAAAATAGAAGATTACAAAAAAAAAAATTTAAAATATGAGTGCACCAAATATTGAAGTCCTTGATCCAACAAAAAAAGAATTTAGATACATACAGGTAAAAGTTATGGATTATCTGGTCCGTGCTATCATTTTGAATTGGCCATTGATTGACTTCAAAACTTGATTAAAGAGAAAAATGTTAAATAAAAACTATCCCCAACCAAGTGGAAGCACTAGATATAGTTTAGAAATCAAATTTGAAAATTGGAATTTTATCCTTCATGGAAAAAAGTTATGCATTATCTGATTGTGCGTCACTTTTTAAAAATGCTGTTTTTTGAAAAAAACCAATTTTTGTGGGAGATGGAAAAAGAAGTGCAATCTAATTCCAAAAAAATTGAAAAAAATATTTTTAGAATCTCCAGACAAAATATGACAAGACTCTAGTTTGCATCATCTTCAAATTCCTTACGGTTTAATCGCTATAGGTGCCCGAATGTGGAGATTGTATTAAAAAAAAATATATCAGTGTCCAGTTTGGCCAAAAATTGTAAACCACTATTGTGGGATCACCCTATGTATATTATAGATTTCATGCTTCTCCAATTTTTATTTTGGATTTAAATGGTTCACTACATGTTCATTTAATCAAATTTCTTCTCTTTGTTTACATTATTTCCCCATAATTTGTAAATAATTACTCAACATGTATTATCAAAGATTTTAGTTTTGGTAAGGCAAGGAAACCTTTCTAGAAGAATTGTGAGGGTTTTGTTCTAGTGTAAGTATTTAACTTTTTTTTACAAGCTTCCTTGTGATTAGAGAAGCTAGGGAAAGTACATCTCAATTATAAATTGAGAAATCTAGTCTTGCTATACCTTATGTTAAAATTCACATATTGAATCTATTTTTCCTTTGATTATTCTTCCATTGACTAGGCAATAACTTTTGTAAAAGTGGCATCCCTATAATACATAACTTTTAGTTTCTTAAGATTCTAAAGTTTATATCATTTAACATTTTTACCATACCCAATGAAAATACAATTATTTTCTTTTTAATATAATGTAGATCACATTTCCTTTGATACATGAACAAGTGACTCAAAGCCAAACACCCTCAATTTGTTACAACTAGTTTTCTATGAGTCCAAAATTTATATGGTGTTTTATCCTCCAATGTAGAACTAGGGGACCCATTCTTTAGATAACACACAATACTTAATACCTAAAACACCTATCATATACAAACACTACTTAACATACTTTTGACTAGTTCTTTCTATCTAGTGTAGAGGGAGTTATCCTTTATTCCATAATTTCAATGTGTTTGCAGTATGTCTCAAATTTCTTAGAGTATAATTTTCCACCAGTATATTGTTGAACACCCAAAATACTAAGGGGGATGGATGAATCCATATTCTATTAAACCAATTAGTCATAATCCAACCAATTATCAAAACATATTTAACTACAACAGTGAAAGAGTGCATGAAGAAAGTCACAACACAACATAACACATGAACACGAGGATTTTTACATGGAATACCCAAGGAGGGAAAAACCATGGTGAGGATTAACTCACAATATATTATAACTAGTTATAAGATATTACAAGGCTCACTGTTAGGACTCACTATCCCTAGAAAGGCTCACAACCTGAAAATAGATACAAAACAAAATGGCTACACAAATAAGGTGTGAAGTGATACAAGATGCACCTCCCTTGTGTTGAATTCAGTTCTAATGAAGTTCTGAAAGAAAAACACTGCTTTGTTGGGTATGTGCAGGATCATCATGGAAAAAACAGACCCTTAAGTGGCAAAAAATTAGAAAAATCAGAGTTAGGCAACTTGACGTAAAAATTTGAATAAGTTATCTATATTATTTCAAAAACATGTAAGAATAGAATCTGTAGAAAATTGAATGTAGTTTCTAAACTAATAGGTTTATTTAAAAAAAACATAAATCTATTTGGTTAAAATTTGAAATTCCAATGCAGTAGTACTTAAATTTCAGGGAAAAAATAAGAAATAGGTGTCTGTCTAAACACCCTAACCACAATAAAATGATGATATTTTTTTATAATATTTTAGATATAAGTAGAGGACTCATGTCCCAATGTAATGGATATTTTATTGTAATTTTTTTCCAAGTAAATAATTAATTATGAATTTTTTATGACAACTTTTAAAAAATATAAAAACCCGTATGTCTGACCACCTTAACTTGGTCAAAACTTCATGAAATTCAATTTTTCTTTTTCTAATCCTA
The DNA here is from genome assembly GCA_007258455.2 of Sequoia sempervirens. Classification (NCBI taxonomy): domain Eukaryota; kingdom Viridiplantae; phylum Streptophyta; class Pinopsida; order Cupressales; family Cupressaceae; genus Sequoia; species Sequoia sempervirens. The sequence goes on from VDFB02171957.1 coordinate 12,566, forward strand.
TAGTATGCAAAGCATAGAATGTGACACATCTTTTGGATTCAAAAAATGTGATACCATTTGAAAGCTATATAGATGTTTTCAATCAGCCTATCAATTATGAATTTAGTCATAATTCAAATAAAAAATAAATAATAATTATTTATTAAATTCAAAGTAAAACATAATTTATATTGCTGGAAAGTTGAGAATCTCCTTTCAAAACCCTTTTCGTTTCATCAATTTTGGGCAAGAAAAAAGTCGCCAGCCACACCCTACACATACCCATAATGTCGCCACTTTTTGGCCCATCATGATCCTACACATACCCTGCTCTGTAGTCGCTTAACATATACTTCAATTCTACATTTATTCTGATTTCACACATATGAATTCACAAGTACACATGAAATCAGATCTCGCACACACATCATATATTTCTTATCACCATAACCTCCATTTTGCGATAGTAAACTATTTCATATATATACCTTATTACTTCTACATACATCAATTAGGTCGCCCTAATTTGATGTAGCCCCATTTCAATTCAAAATACTTTGTCGACTTCTTACATGGAGATAAATTCTTCACACTAAAAAAAACCATACAAAACTTGAATTAAGGTCAACACATATCTAAAATAGATCCCCTTAACATTCACAACACATTAATCTTCATAGCATTACATCAAGCATTGAGTTAGCCAACAAATAGACTTAATCCACAAAATACTTGCCAACCCATCCAACATTGATCATTTGTGTAAGCATATAATCATTCACCATTTGGAATATGTGTAGTGTTGACACCTGTAAAACTTCTCCCAAATTTCTAGAGTCTAAAACCAAACACCAAAGGAATGTAGACCAAATAACTTTTATCAACCTGCACATATTGTTAACCAAGGATTCCAACATTATAGGTGGAGAACTTACCAAAGGAATCTTGGACTTCTTATTTTTAAGCTTTGAAGTGCATTCATCTATTTTCTTTTCCTCTTTCTTCTTGTGCATATGAATTCTAAAAGCTTCTTTCTCCTTTTCCATCTCTTCTTCACCAAATGAATGCATAATATTAACTTTGGCCCTTTTTGATTCAGTATTAGCCTCTTGTGAGGCACCTTCTATGCTAGTGGAAGCACTATTTCTTTTCTTCCTCTTCAATTGTCTTTCTTCCTCTAAACCAAGTTCAATTTCTTCAAATTCTACATCACTCAAGTTTTGATCTTTGGATGCTTTCTGTTTCTTTCTTCTTTCAGAGATAGCAAGACGTGCTATTGAAGGTACATTCTTCCTTTTTGAGGTTCGGGTGCTAGGTCTGGAGGCTAGTGCAGGTACATCAACTATAGTCAAAGCATTGGGGTCCACCTTTTTTCCTTTAACAATAACTATGGTAGTAGGTTTTGGCATTGTTGAGGAAGGGTTTTGTTGTGCCTATAGCACACACGCCCCATTCAGAACAGGGACCCTCTTTTTTTGCTTTTCTAGGATGCTTTTTCCTTTTCCTCATTTTGTGTGCCCCTATTTTGAGTTCCAGATGGTCAAGGAGTCTTATGGATGTCATCTTTAGGAGTGGATCCCCCTTGTCCTTCGTTTGTCCTTGGTGTTTTTTTTGGGTCTTAGGATTTTTTCTTTTCCTCCTAAGACCTTGTTTCCTTTGCTTTGCAAGTTCGGGAACGGGATGAAATTGGACTTAAAACCTTCACAAAGTTCTTGGTTCATTTTCTGTTACGGTTCTGGCTCTACTTCTTGTCTTCTTTTTTTCTTTGTTGTTTTGCTTGTGTTCGGTCTTTGGGTTGGTTTCCTCCCTTAGGTCTTCTCTAGTTTTGATTTTTTTTTGTTTCCTTTCCTTTCACCAGAAGTTGAACCAAGGTGGTAACTGAATTCAAAACTTTGCAAAAGGTTTTGAGTCTCATTTTGGTTCCACCTCTGCTTCGGTTTTCATTCCACTTCTATCTCGTTTTGGTTCAACCTCCGCTCTGGTTTTGGTTCTGCTTCTGTCTCGTTTTGGTTCCGCCTCCATCCTATTTTGGTTCCAGTTCCATCTTGTTTTGGTTTTGCTTCCATCTCATTTTGGTTCCGCTTTTTCTTCGGTTTTAGTTTTTCCTTTGCTCTCGTTGTGTTCTACCTCCACTCCCGCTTTCCTCCTTTGTGTTGTGTCCTCGTTTGGTGTCTTATCTAGGTCTGGTTTTTGCCCTGGTTTTGTCTTCCTTTGTTTTTTGTCTCCTCTTGTTTGTTTTGGTCATGTTGTTTTCATTTAGGGGATCTTTTGTGTTCTAATGTGTGTGAATCTTCTTGACAACTCACTTGATAAACCAGCAGAACCAGAGTGGGGGATGAACTTGGGACCATTAGTTGGTTCTAGGTTATGATTCTGTTCCATTCCCAAGTCTGATCTTGTTCCATTCTAAACCTGACCCTACCTGTGTTGGAAGCTTCCTATTCCTAATTCTCTCCTAGCTCTGCTTCCAGTAAGTAGAAAATTTGACTAAGTATGGAGAGTTACTCCCTCCGGGTCATAGACCCCGATGCTTCCACATGAGCTGCATTGCAAAATGACCATCCTTCACATTCCTTGAGCCTGACTAACCGGACTTCTTTGCTTGGGGCACCATTGTGAGTTCTCCATTTGTCGGCGACCGTTAGCTCTCATCCTTATGGCCTTTGGGTTTTGAACTTCTCATTGTTGTCCAGAAAGCTTCAAACCAAAACTTTGAAATGACAAAAATTATCTCTCTGGGCTTGGGACCCTGGATTTCCTTGCCTTGCTCACCATCGGGACTTGCAAATTTGAAAATTTTAGCCTCCTTTCATGCCTCTCAAGCCTGCTCCTGCAGGATTTTGTTATGGGGATGATGTGTGGGTTTCACCATTTCAAATGCAATGTCCACCTTGTCTGCCCATGCCCCAGGCCCCATTGTACCATTTTGTCATCTGAGTAGAACAAACAAAGTGTCGTAGCCCTCGCGTCGTTCATACCTCAGATTGTGGAGTTCTGTCACCAGACTTCCACATGGAATTTTCCGTTCCAAATTACACTTATGTGATGATGTTCTGCCCTCTTTGGTCCGAAAGTGGCCAATAACTCGGGTTTTGGCACCTCTGGGGATGTTCCCTCCTTATTGAGAATATAGTCGAGTACCATGATGATGGATATCCTTTCGATCTTAAGGACTATTGTAATGGCTCATAGGCTACTTAATAAGGGATTAACATGAAATCTAATTTGGTCGCGTTGTGAATGTGATTAACTTATATGATTGAATTCTAAAGCATTATCTTGATCCTAATTTTCCTTGTGTGTAGGCATGTTTATGCAAGGAAGATGATATGCATCCAAGTTCATTTAGATGACCCTCACATGGAAGCTCACCGAATGGGACAAGGTTAATAGGTCCTATATCATGAAGATTCACATATGAAGGGCACGAAGAAGGGACTAAAGATATCAAAGGAACCTGCTTGATATGCCAAAGAAGGCCCAATTTCCATAAGAAAGCAAAGACTCAGACCGTCGGCACTAGAGGACCGATGCTAAGAAGACAATGAGTTGTCTATCAGGAATTAGAGGCAAGGAGGGACTGTGTTGTTTCTTATCAAATGATCGTCATCCATTAGGTCTCGCCCTGTCAAATTAAGAGGCAGCTAAACTGTCCCACAATGATCCAAATCTATAAATAGAGCCCACTTGATCCAATGAACAATGTTGCAAGTCTGTCAAACAGAAAGGGGAAGCCTTCAAGAAGTTCAACTATAGTGAAAAGGGCAATCTATAAGATGAAAAAACTGCTACAACACCCAGTCACTAGAGGACAAAATAGAGAAAATAAAAAGATGTATTTTAAATTGCTAGATAATGGGGGATAGGTGAAACCCTAATGTAAGCAAATTTGAGCCACTCATTGTGAATTGATCCTAGCCATCCATTTGGGCTTTGGAAAACTATAAATAGGGGTCTTCCCCTCATTTGTAAATGGTTGGAGAGCTGGTGTAAAAAGCATTTTCTACAATAGAAGACAACATTGCATGATTTTATGGATGTTCTCTTTGATTTTTCTTATCTTGCATGCATGGTTCTACCTTCCATTTTAGTTCAGTTGTTAGTTTCTTGAATGGAAGTGGTTATGGTGATTATTATTTCAGTATTTGATGAGCTTCTAGGTCATGCTTTTTGTGGTTCATTGATGATGAATCACTTTGCAAAGCTAGTCTGAGCTTCCTTCCTTTATTGCTGCAACTTAGTTCAATTGCATGTGCATGATGTTTATGTGCAATCTGAAAATCTGCAGTCCCTAGAAGATTGCACTGGTTTTGTGTAACTGTAGGTTTCTCTTGGCCAAGAAAAACTCAGTTTATAGAGTTTTTCTACTATAGTAGCCTCCATGATCACTGTTCATTCATAGTTTCAGATCCAGGAACTTCCTCTCTTCCCTGCCCTTTTTCCTCTTTTTTAATAAGTAACCTTAGGCAAGGTTCATTGCAAATTGTAAAGCCAAATCCAATGATAAAATGGAGTTCAAGAATGTTGTTTGAACTTGCACCAAACAAAAAACATTTCTCCCATCTTAAGAAATCCATTTGCAAATCCAACTTCCCCACTTTGTGACTCATTTGTAAGTTCGCCTTGTGATTCCAACAAATCACATGAAACAACTGAGATATTCCAAGCACTGTCATGACCTAACACCTGTGAGACCTTGGGATAGTGTTCTGCAATTTGATTATGGAAGATTGTCTTTCAAGATAGGTAGTGAGCCTATGCATTACCTTTGTTGAGAAGTGCAAAACACCGCATCAACAAAATTGGCACCAGAAGGAGGGCTGACATGTTGAGGATACCAAGCTGAAAGTTGGAAGATGAAAAGAAAACCTTCAAGAAGAAATATGAGATAGGGAGATCTCATCACATGTTGAAACATAAAATCAAAAAATTCTGAGGGAAAACAAAAGCTGAGTTGAAATGGAGTAGCATTTGCAAATTGACATCACTCAACTGCATGCAGATTTAAACAAGAGATTGAAGAAGTCGCTACAACAATTCACATCGGCAGACAAGTGTAGGATTCATTTCACTTGTAGACACAATGAATTGGGGTGTCTAACATTCTTGGACAAAGTT
>VDFB02171958.1:0-25598 GCA_007258455.2 Sequoia sempervirens
TCATTTAAAATGGTGTTTTGACCCATTCCTCTCACTTTTATAACTCTAACTTGAGGAATGGGTCCCCATTTCTATGAGGCATATGCTGCCCCTACCTTCTCAACCCTACCGCATTGGAAAGCTAGTGAGTGGGATAGCTTGTCAACACTACACTAGCTTGCCAATAGGGTAGGGTTGAGAAGGTAGGGGCACTGTGGTAGTAACCTAGGTGGTGAAGATCCCAACCAAATCAAAATGATCAGACTGAAACAACAAACCAACCCCTGCACCACCTTTGTCTATGCTAGAAATAGTCTTGTACAAGATTATAATTATTTTTTATGAAGCCTTGAATGACATATATTTCATTTATTTGAATGGAAAAATACTTTAGGAACTAATATTCATCTCATTACCATGCTACAGGTAAAATTATCCGTCATGCTGAAGAAATGAAGAAGGAATAAACTAATAGACGAAGAGTATGAAACCTTCAAAGAAAAGGAGAGAGAATGGGTGGCAACATATCGTTAAAAGAAGAAATTAGGTACTATTGATGAAAACAAGCCAACTAAAGAGGAACCTCAACCATTAAAAAGAGAATAGGATTTGGTAGCACAAAGGGCACGAATGCGAAAGCATCATGCTAAGACAGATCCATATACCGTAGTTGGAGACACACCCTCTATGGAAAGTGAATACGAAGGGACACTATTAAGCACAAGCGAATATGGAGGGACACCAACTACCACAAGTGAATATAGAGGGACACCATCTATCGCAAGTGAATATGGTTGGACACCATCCAACGCATCTCAAGTTGAGAGTACATCATCACTTGGATTTTGCGAAGAAGGTATGCCATCATCTCCACGAGAACCTCAAGGTATGTATTCTACTCCACCATCGATCAAAGGTACACAATCTAGCCAACCTCAATTAAATATTGATGAAATTCCTAATGTTGAGATGTATGTACCTAGGAGAACACCACCTAGAATTTTGCGTAGAAAGCCAAAGTATTTGATTAATATTGATGAAGATATTTTGTAGTACATGGAAGGTAAGATTCCAGCACACACTTGTAGAAGATATGCTGATAAGATTTGGAAATTCTACTTTGAAAGGCTAAATGAGACCACAAGATGCTGACTATTTGTTGAAATGATGTGGGGTATAAAGTATAGAGACATCGTGAAGACTCTTGGGTTGAGAATATCGAATGCATCGAGTGAAAACACTATTGTGAAGAATCCAATGGATGTATATGAGAGTGTGGGTAAGACCTCACGCTCAAAGGATAGTAATGTCACATGACATGTCATTACATCGACTTTGGTAAGTAGTCAACCAAAGAGAGCTTGTCTCATTAGAAAGACGAGTGAACAAATGAGAATTAGTAGAAAAACTTTATCAAAAGCTGTCAAAGGCGGAAAAGAATTGAGGGCACCGATTCAAATGAATTATGGAAATTCTCGGGGAGACTGCCACAAAAAGATAAAAAAGTTGTTGAGGCATTGAGAACACTAATTGAAGAGTATTGGAAGAATAACACAAGGCCATCTCTGAATCAAAGGGATGTGGTAAGAAGGAGAATCGGTAGTCGGAACCATGAGCCACATCCAAAGCATTTTTTGGATATGACTCAAACCCAAATTTTCATAAATTTCAAATGGATTATCCTCAAATTAGTATTTTTCAAAGATTTTTTGAAATGATTAAACCTTTTAATGTCAAGATAAATCACACACGCACTACTTGTTGTTGTAGACTACATATTAAATTCTTTAACCATTATGATGTTTATCGTTCTATATGTTGTGATTTGCATACTAACAATGTTTTGCAGTCCATTGTGGCATAGAAGCCCCACTAAAATCTTCAAGAGAGTTCTTATCAAAATTTTTATGTGAAATAGAGGATGGCCAAATATTCTAGAGGACAACATGCTTGGATGGTTCATGCGAGCGTTGCAGTGGCTTGCAGCGTATGCCAATATTTCAACATATGGAAAACACAGATGAGGTGGGACAAAAACTAGTAGAGTTTGGGAAGTATAAAATGGTGGCATACACTACAAAAGATGGGTCTCAAGCAAAATTGTGTGATTTGGTTGTTAAGAAGATTCCAGTGTATTAGTTTATGTCCATGTTTCATGACAATATAGTGTATGAGTATGCAAGACATACCTATAGAGCTCGATGGCTGGACACACAATTTAAGCTATACAAGGACACCTTTCTAGTTGGAAACATAGTATCAGTGGTTGAATTTGCAGAGAACTACACTTTACAACCACAACGTGAGGTGCAGTCACAGTATTACAACTCCACATAGGTTTCAATATTTGTGCAAATAGCATTCATTCATGCAGCTGATAGTACAAAGGACCAAAGGAAGGTATTGAGGGAGTATCACTTTTATATTAGTGATGATCACACACATTCTCTAGCATTCGTGCAAGGTTTCTTCTAGATGTTCTATAGTGATTTGGCTCAGAGAGGCATAGCATACGGTCGGCATATAATATGGTTGGATAACTGTGCAACACAGTTCAAGAACTCACGCATGTTTTACTGGTTACGAAGGATGCATGTCATTACAGGTGTACAACATATGTGGAAATTTTGTGAGGATGGACATGGAAAGGGGGAGCATGATGGTGCAGGAGCATGCGTGAAAAGAGAATTAGCACGAGACGAGTTAAAGTATAAAGATAATGCAAAGTTGACAGATGCAAGATCAATTGTTGAGTGGTGTAATGCTTCGATGGGTCTAGGTAATGAAGGTACGTCTTCAATTCATAGGTATTTTTGGTTGATGGATGATACTAACATTGCACCATATGAGGATTGTTGTACACTAACAGGATCAAGTGAGCTACACTCTTTCCTTAGCTCAAATGCAGGTTCATGGAGTATTCATACATGAAAGATGACATGCTTTTATTCTTCATGTACAATGAAAGCCTAGAATGATTGTGAATCAGGGGAGTGGGTTGAAAAATGGTTGACAAGTTATCTTAGCCCACTTCACATGTGTCACCCTTCGACGACATTGGAACTAACATAGATGGAATCATCGGTCAAATTTGACCACATATCAGATTTAGTTCAACTAGGGAATATATCTGCTTGCTTAGTTTTTGAAATTTCATATTGTTATATTACTTTGTAGTGTATTCGTAATGTTGACTAATTTCGAGAGATTTTATGCACATATCAATGCAGGGAAAGTTTATGTAGTTATTGCAGATGAAAAAAATGAAGAGGGAATAGACTATTACTTGTGTCGTTGTGTTGAGGCCAAAAAGAAATCGGAGGCCCCAGTTATAGATGGAGAAAACATCGAATACCCTACGGGCTTCATTGTTGTTACTAGAACGTGGCTTAGAAGGTACCCACATAAGAGTGTTAAACATTGGTTGTTTCAGGACTTTGACACTCATCGTAAGATTCTTTATTACTCGAACCTTGTTGTGGCATCCAATGTTTGTTTGACCAAATATGGGGGTAGACCTTTGAACAAGGTCTTGTGGAAGGTCCATGCGTCTGACCACGAAGCAATACTGGACACAATAAAGAGCAGAGTAGACCCAAATGGTTTGTTGGATTAATTTGTAAGTATGCATATTGGTTCTTATTAATTTATACCTATATGCACATTAATTTGTTTGATGGCAATGCTATCATCTTCTTTTACTTTTCCTATTTGTAAGTAACCTACTGCAAATTGATTGGTGTCCCCTTGCAGAAAATGCAGATTTATGAGCCATCCAAGAGAATGTTAGCCAAAAAAATAATTCAACATCCTTATTTTGATGATCTTGACAAATCTCAATCATGATTTTAAGCCATTACACAAGTGTGTGCAAAGCTTGGTGAGGGAATTTCAAGTTATTCATTTGAAGTTAACCTTATTACATGAGTAGCTATGATGTAGACATTATAAGAGCATCTCAAATTTCAACTTACTCTATTCATGAGAGGTGTTGTGTGCAATAGGTATCTTCGAACTCATAGTGAAAATGTATGACCAGGAGTGACTAAGTTGAGAGACTGGCATGCCTATCTGTAAGTGCCTTCCATCTATTTTCATTTCATTTCCATTTTGGATGCTCTTTCTTTTTCTTTTTTACTTTGCGTATTTGTAAGTAAACTACTAAAAATTGATTGGTCTCTCATTGCAAAAAATGCCGATTTATGAGCCATCAAAGAGAATCTCAACCAAAAAAAAAATGCAACATCCTTATTTTGATGATCTTGAGAAATCTCAATTCTAAATTGAGGCCATTATAAAAGATCGTGTGAAGCTTAGTGAGGGAATCTCAAGTTACTCAATTGAAGTTAACCTCATAGTGAGCACCTATGATGTAGACATTTAAAGAGAATCTCAAATGTATGAGTGACATTGTAAAAGATCTGGGAGAACGAAGTTCCTAAGGAATTGTAATGAGATTTACTTGTAATGAGATTTACTCAAATATTGTAATTTTGGAGTTCATGTTTGGTGTAGTAGCACCTTGTTCTGTAAATGCCTTCAATAGGAAAATTTGTAAATTTGAATTTTGAAATGTAAACAATGTGAAAAAGGTCATGTGAAGGTCATATATAATGTATTCAAAGTCTTAAAGAGGTCATTAGGTGATTAGAGAAGTGATATTGCACAAAAGATGTCATTTGATGTAAAAATGAAAAACTTGCATTAGTTGCACAATTGCAAAATTAGTAAATAAAGGATGATGTTTTCTGTATTTGCTACACTTTTCCTTTTTTGTTTCAAGCTTGTGCGCGAATTGTATAGCACCTTATACTTTGATTGTTGATTAGTTTTCAAATGTAAAAATTGAATTTTGAAATATAAAATGTATGTAAAAGGTCATGTGATACAATCAATATGATGGTTTGTGGATTGATGCAATAGGGGGAGGCCTGCAACACACAAAGTCACAATTCCAATCTGCAAACACAACTATCCGGCCATAAACTCCTCACAATTTCATCATTTCTTCAAAATCACTCTTTTCCCTTGTAGCACCGGGAATCAACTCAATCAGGTAACTTATCTCAATGACACCTCATCAGTCCATGACATGAATCTCTTCAGGGACCCATTTGAACAAACTTTGACATACTCAAAATCCACCTATGATCACTTTAGACCAGAGCACTCAAATTTCACCTTTTCACCATTTTAGGCTTCTAATTAGCCTCTTTTTCCAAAACAACTATACTTGAAACTTATTTGAACCCTAACAAACCTTGGGGCAGCAATTTAAATGTGTCAAAACCTCCAAAACCATAATTAGAACTCTGAAATACCACCGTACAAAGGGTAATCCATAAAACCCTACTTTTTAGCCAAAACCCTAGGGGTTTATTGAAAAAGTCACTTCCCAATCTACCCAAAACAAAAAACCTCTTCAAATAAGTCTGAATTGGTCTGCACAAGCTTAATCAAATATGAAATAATGCTACCTTCTCACAAAACTCACTTTGGCCCACCAAAACCTCCACTTTTCATGAGGAAAACCCATATTTTCACATTAGGGCATTACACTAACACAATATCAGACCTCCCCTTCACAAAAAAGCTTGAAACCACCTATTACCAACTAAAAAAATCCCATTCCACCAGTCATAGTAGTCACAGGGGGTGGAATGGGCAAAATTTACATTTATGTGACTTTGAACACCCCAAAAACAGGGTTAATAGGACAGATTAAGAAAATCTAAGATAAAACTCCACAAATTTAAAAAAAGACTCAAAACTTCTGCAAATACAAGTTAACACATGAAATAATAGATTTCCACAATTTGCAAGTCAAAACACCCCTGTACGAGATCGTACAAGTCTGCCAAGAATGGAAAAATATAGAAAATTTGATAAAAAATAGTGCTAATCAACTTTTATTGCTTCAAATCTTCAAGATTCCCCTCTCATCAAGTCTTTACAATAAATTTATAATGTTTCTACTTCAAACTAAACTTTTCCAATGGATCTAACTGCCTTTTCAACTCCTTAATTGTTCGATTCCTTAAGAGTCCAAAGTGCGAAATGGCTGCAAACTTCAACATGCTGTTACTCAGATACTATTATGCTTAAAAACTTCTCGTCCAATCCTACAGGATCATGTTGGACCCCTCTACAATAACCTCTCTTGGTTTTGGCTATCTCAGAGTGGTTTTCCTATGGTGGCAGATTTTCACTTGATGAAAAAAGTGTCAAATACAAGTAGTGCAAAGTTGCAAAGTGGTGCAACTTTCATTCTGCAACTTGTGTGACCAAACAGACTGTTCCAACATGTCTGAATAGGTATGTTTATGCTAGGCATGGTCCTCTTTTGCACCCAAACACATGGAATCGCTCCGAGCTATGTTCAATCAGATCTATTCCTTAAGAGTCCAAAGTGCAAAATGGCTGCAAACTTCAACATGCTGTTACTCAGATACCCTGATGCTTAGAAAATTCTTGTCTAATCCTACAAGATTGCGTTGGCCCCTCTATAAAAACCTCTCTCGGTTTTGGCTATCTCAGAGTGGTTTTCTTGTGGCGGCGGATTTTCACTTGACGGAAAAAGTGTCAAATGCAAGCAGTGCAAAGTTGCAAAGTGGTGCAACTTTCGTTCTGCAACTTGTGTGACCAAATGGACTGTTCCAACGCATTTGAATAGGTATGCTTACACTAGGCATGGTCCTCTTTTGCACCCAAACATGCGGAATCGCTCCAAGTTACGTTCAATCGGATCAATCCCTTAAGAGTCCAAAGTGCAAAATGGCTGCAAACTTCAACATGTTGTTACTCAGATACTATGATGCTTAGAAAATATTCGTCTAATCCAATAGGATCGCATTGGGCCCCTCTACAAAAATATCTCTCAGTTTTGGCTATCTCGGAGTGGTTTTCCCGTGGCGGCGAATTTTCACTTGATGGAAAAAAGTGTCAAATGCAAGCAATGCAAAGTTACAAAGTGGTGCAACTTTCGTTTTGCAACTCGTGTGACCAAAAAAACTGTTCCAACATGTATAAATAGGTATGTTTATGCTAAACATGGTCCTCTTTTGCACCCAAACACGCGGAATCACTTCGAGCTACGTTCAACCAGATCGATCCCTTACGAGTCCAAAGTGCAAAATGGCTGCAAACTTCAACAAGCTATTACTCGGATACCACGATGCTTAGAAAATTCTCGTCTAATCCTACAAGATTGCGTTGGGCCCCTCTACAAAAATCTCTCTCGGTTTTGGCTACCTCGAAGTGGTTTCCCCGTGGCGGCGGATTTTCACTTGATGGAAAAAGTGTCAAATGCAAGCAGTGCAAAGTTGCAAAGTGGTGCAAATTTTGTTTTGCAACTCGTGTGACCAAACAGACTATTCCAACGTGTCTGAATAGGTATGTTTACGCTAGTCATGGTCCTCTTTCACACCCAAACACATGGAATTGCTTCGAGCTACGTTCAACTGAATTGATTCCTTAAGAGTCCAAAGTGCAAAATGGCTGCAAACTTCAACATGCTGTTACTCGGATACCATGATGCTTAGAAACTTCTCGTCTGATCCTACAGGATTATGTTGGGCCCCTCTAAAGAAATTTCTCTCGGTTTTGGTTATCTCAGAGTGGTTTTCCCGTGGCGGCGGATTTTCACTCGATGGAAAAAGTGTCAAATGCAAGCAGTGCAAAGTTGCAAAGTACTAGTGCAACTTTCGTTCAGCAACTCGTGTGACCAAACGGATTGTTCCAATGCATACGGATAGGTATTTTTATGATAGTAATGGTCCACTTTCACACCCAAACACGTAGAATTGCTTCGTGCTATGTTCAACTGGATCGATCCCTTAAGGGTCCAAAGTGCAAAATGGTTGCAAACTTCAACATGCTGTTACTCATATACCATGATGCTTAAAAAATTCTCGTCTAATCCTAAAGGATTGTGTTAAGTCCCTCTACAGAAACCTCTCTCGGTTTTAGCTATCTCAGAGTGGTTTTCCCGTGGCGACGGATTTTTACTTGATGGAAAAATGTCAAATGCAAGCAGTGCAAAGTTGCAAAGTGGTGCAACTTTTGTTCTGCAATTCGTGTGACCAAACAGGCTGTTCCAACATGTCTGAATAGGTATTTTTACACTAGGCATGGTCCTCTTTCACACCCAAACATGTGGAATCGCTCCGAGCTACGTTCAACCAAATCGATTCCTTAAGAGTCCAAAGTGCAAAATGGCTGCAAACTTTAGCATGATGTTACTCGGATACGGTGATGCTTAGAAAAATTTTGTCTGATCCTACAGGATTGCGTTGAGTCCCTCTAAAAAAACCTTGATTTTGGCTATCTCGGAGTGGTTTTCCTGTGGCAGCGGATTTTCACTTGAAGGAAAAAGTGTCAAATGCAAGCAGTGCAAAGTTGCAAAGTGGTGCAACTTTCGTTCTACAACTCGTGTGACCAAACGGAAAATTCCAACGTCTTTGAATAAGTATGTTTATGCTAGGCATGGTCGTCTTTCAAACCCAAACACGTGGAATCGCTTCGTGCTACATTCAACCGGATCGATCCCTTAAGGGTCCAAAGTGCAAAATAGCTACAAACTTCAACATGCTGTTACTCAGATACTGTGACGCTTAGAAAATTATTATTTTATCATATAAGATTGTGTTGGGACCTTCTACAAAAACCTCTCTCGGTTTTGGCTATCTCAAAGTGGTTTTCCCGTGGCAATAGATTTTCATTTGATGAAAAAAGTGTCAAATGCAAGCAGTGCAAAGTTGCAAAGTGGTGCAACTTTCGTTTTGCAACTCGTGTGATCAAACAAACTGTTCCAACACGTATGAATAGGTATGTTGACTCTAGGCATGGTCCTCTTTCTCACCCAAACATGTTGAATCACTCTGAGCTACGTTCAACCAGACCGATCCCTTAAGGGTCCAAAGTGCAAAAGGGAAGCAAACTTCAGCATGCTGTTACTCAAATACAGTGATGCTTAGAAAATTATCGTTTGATCCTACATGATCGCTTTGGGCCCCTCTACAAAAATCTCTCTTAGTTTTGGCTATCTCGGAGTGGTATTCTCATGGTGGTAGATTTTCACTTGATGAAAAAAGTGTCAAATGAAAGCAGTGCAAAGTTGTAAAGTGGTGCAACTTTCGTTCTTCAACTCGTGTGACTAAATAGACTGTTCCAACGCGTCTGACTATGTATTTTTACGCTAGAAATGGTCCTCTTTTGCACCCAAACATGTGGAATCGCTTCGAGCTACATTCAACCAGATCGATCCCTTAAGGGTCCAAAGTGCAAAAGGGAAGCAAACTTCAACATGCTATTACTTGGATTCCGTGACGCTTAGAAACTTCTTGTTTGATCCTACAGGATTGTGTTGGGCCCCTCTACAAAAACCTCTCTCTGTTTTGGCTATCTCAAAGTGGTTTTCCTATGGCGGCAAATTTTCACTTAATGGAAAAAGTGTCAAATGCAAGCAGTGCAAAGTTGCAAAGTGGTGCAACTTTTGTTTTGCAACTCGTGTGACCAAATGGATTGTTCCAACGCGTCCGAATAGGTATTTTTATGCTAGGAATGGTCCTCTTTTACACCCAAACACGCAGAATCGCTCTGAGCTACGTTCAACCGGACCGATCCCTTAAGGGTCAAAAGTGCAAAAGGGAAGCAAACTTTGACAGGATATTACTCAGAAACCATGATGCTTACGAACTCTTCATCTAATCCTATAGGATCGAGTTGGGCCCCTCTACAATAACCTCTCTCAGTTTTTGTTATCTCAGAGTCATTTTCTTGTGGTGTCCAGTTTTCACTTGATGGAAAAAGTGTCAAATTGAAGCAGGGTAAAGTTGCAAATTGGTGCAACTTTCGTTTTGCAATTCGTGTGACCAAACTAATTGCTCCAACACATCCCAATAGGTAGGTTTATGCTAGGCATGGTCCTATTCCACACCCAAACAAGCGGAATTGATCCAAGCTACGTTCAACCTGCTTGATCCCTTATGATGGCATGCAAAACAATGGAAAAGAGAAACATACACACGACAATTGAGAAGTTTGAGTATTCCACACAAAAAGCGTATGATCATTGGTGTAGAGCACCTTATTCCTCCATTTGATGAAGGTCTAGTTCAGTGGTTTTAGTCATTATAATGTCAAATAAGGCCATGATAGGCCATTTTGTAATCTTGCTTTTAGTTTTGAGTTAGTGTGGGGTCATTTGAGTCAATTATGTAAGTACAAATAAGAAAATAGCATTGGTAAAGGCTTGGGAAGAGATTACTAATGCTTCCCTTGTTCAACATTCAAAATTTAGGCCTTAAAAGCAATCCTAGACAAGGTGAAAAGAAGAAATTGCTTGAGAATAAGTTAGAATAGATTGGAAATAGGGTGAGGTTTTGGATTTTGATGTGTTCAAATGATCTGCAAGGACAAGGGAGGTCAAATGTATGTTATGGCATGATGTCCTAATTGGGAATAAAGGGGTTTTGAATGAAAAAGAAAGGTTTGAGGGAGTAAAAGTCGGTAAAGTCAAGGGGAGGCATAATTTGGTAAATGCTGCCCAATGGTGTTTTCCAATTGGACGAGTGATTGAGAGTGTGTTGCTTTGTTAAATATACCTATTCGGGGGTCTAGGACAATGTTGAATCCATTTATTATTTGTATTATAAATTATAACTTGCTTTCTCTTGAGTCCATTACGTATACAATAAATAATATTGCAAAAAGTTGATATATAAATCTTTTGACGTGTTTATATGGTGGCACATCAAGAACATAACAATTCATTTTGCACTATCAGGATTATGCTGTAAAAATGTTTAAAGACTATTGAAGATAAATGTTTTTTTGATAATGTGTCAAGAAGTTAACTACTTCATCTACTTTGAATATTATGTTTTGCAAGTGTTGTGAAGATTATGTATCCTTTGCTTAATTGAGTTGTTCCAATCAAAGGATTAAATATATTGGAATCAGGTTTTATGAATCATTTCATGGAATACCAATTGAAAATGTGTTTTTTTCTTTTAGATAAAGTTGTTTAGCATCAATCAATTAATATTCAAGACAAACCATGAAGGACAACAATGATCAATGCTAGGGCTAACCAATTAATAAGTATACACATGAATAAGTCAAGCATGTACATGTGAATAAGGGAAGCACAAGTACTCAGAAACACGTAAACCTTGAAGTATACACACAAATACATAGTATACACAAATTAATACAAAGTATATGCACAAATACAAGGTATACACATGAAAACATGTAAGCCACAAAGAATACATTGGAACACACGTAAGTTGTAAAGTATACACTTGAATACACGTAACTCATATCTATTGAACCATCAATTTAGAATGAAAATATGGACACCATCGATAAAAAGGATTTGTATTAACCAAATAGCCATGTAGGCATATATCAATATATGTCGATATAAGTATGAAATATAGGTACAAAATAGCCATATAGGCATACAATGTCAAATATATCCAATACAAAATATGTAGAAAACTTCCATGTAGGCATACAACAAAGGGCTCTGGAATCAAAAGTGATTGCTCTCCATGCTCTAGAAATAAATTCTTTCCCTTTACTTGTCAATCAGATGGCGATAGGTCTGTCACTCATTTGTGCTGTGCTCAAAGAGTGCTCCTGCTGCTCCTCTTAGTGTTTAGTTCATGGTGAAGTTTTAACTATTACAATAAGAAGTAAAGACATTAATATATAGAAATTACATTATAAAAAATGATATATTTAACAAAATAATCACTTACCGCCATCTCATGTTCTCTCTCCATGAGGGAAATACTCACACATCCATGCTTAGGCATGCTTAAGCCCTGTATAAACCATCCAAATAGAAATTAAGCTACAAATCAATAATGTTTTGATTTTTCACTAACTAACATCTATAACAACAAATGTAAATTGAAATTTACTAATTTGCCTCATACCTTCCCTATCAGAGCCATCGAGGATTGTATAGCAGATGAAACACTGATCTCTATTGCCCTCATCACATTCGGAGGTGTTTCAACTTGCAACAACTAAAAATAAAACAACAAATTATTCAAGATCACAAAAACTACAATACCGATCCACGTCATGACTTATAATGTATGAGATAATGAACAAAATTTGGAGTACTTATTAAACTATATATTTATAATTCTCATGCTTACTATTTTCCCTATCCATATCTTGTTCGAAAGGACGTGTTTTTAGGATTTTACCCATAGCAGCAAGCCGATGAACCATTTGATCAAATGCTTTCGTAGACATGTACGATAACTGTGGTGGCATAGAGAAGGTAGTGAACTGTTTGAAAAAGTGCCTCAAAGAAGTGGGGTCTCATGATGATGGAATTCCATTACAAACAATTGCACGTCATGGCATTCCATCACCATAAGACCACATTTCTTTCAGGCATTTTTTTAGAAAGTTCATTGCCTTCTCTATGGTATTATTGCTTACTATTATGCTTTGATAGATATTTTTCCAAGCATCCATAGTTTGTTGGAAAACACCTATTTTAGGCTTTTAGCCATAGCTGCAAGGAAGTGAGTAGTTTGATAAAATGCTTTGGTACACATGTATGGAAAATGTGGTATCATAGAAAAGGTGGTGAGTTGTTTGAAGAAATGCCTCGAAGAAATGTGGTCTCATGGTGAAGTAATTGCATCATTGCCTATGTTGACTTTCTAAACAACTATATTGTAGTTGAAATTTTGTCATCTATCAACATCTAGTTATTAGTTATGGAATGTGAAGTAATGCTTTGAGTTTGAATGATCTGCAATGCAACATAATCAACAATATGAATATAAACTAGACACAAATCTATTAAGTACAATTCATTAGTTAAACTCTTTATTCTATTACCTACGTGTAGTTTTGAGTAAATCCACTAGCATTGGGAGGTGTTCCCTAGAAACCTCCAATATTAGCCTATTCAACATCCAAAATCACATATTAAAATACCATTCATTAAACGATGCTATTAACATGTAATAAATTTATAATTGTTTACTAGTTACATACCCCACTAATAGGTGTACTATAGAAATAAGTAGGTGTAGGGTCGATGTATCCAGTCTCAACACTGTGACCCTACAATTTTATTAAAATCATAAAACTAAATTAGTTAATCTTGCATTTCAAAATTGAAATTTAATAAATTAAATTCAATGAACTTGCTAACTTTTACCTGACTATCAATGCCATACGCCTCATGCAAAATGTCAGCTTCCCTCTCCATCTCCATAGCTGCAGATGGATCTTGTGTAACAACCTCCTGAGTGTTGGTGGGGTCATATGAACAAGTCGCCCCGCAAGATTGACACACATGGGTTCGAAGGCCACCACTTGAAGACTCCCCTAGATGGCATTGTAGAATAGGGCTAGTATGATGGATGACACTCTAGGTCAAAGTGCTGATCACTTGCAATGTCTCTACACCAACACTCTCCTTTGTGATGAAAGACATAGCAATGTGCTCATGAGGCGGCCTAGCGAGAGTTCATCCCCCTTTTCGCATAGGATCCAGCTGTGCACCAAGTCTATCTTGAGCCGACCCCCCACCTCTCCCCTGGAAGTCCCTCATATCAAAATAATTTGGGATTTTATTCAATATGAACTCACTGTATAGTTTCCTAAGGAAATACTGCGGGACTTCACAATTGTTGCACGGTGGGTAATCAAAGACCATGTACCACCTATCATAAAAATAGTTCCTAATTTGTTGGTGGTGGCACCAATGAATAGGAAGCCTCTTTGCATTAAGGGTAAGATTTTGATTTGTGTGTGGGTCAGTGAATAATGAGCACAAATCACCTTTTGTAACTTTTAAATCCTTTACATCTTTATATGATAGTTTATCTGCATAATACGCCCTAGCCGCTTGCCTCCTATCTTGCCATCCAGTTATTTGTTTGCTAATTGAATCTACATTTTTAACATATCTTTCAATAAACTTGCTAGGGTCATTCTTTCTATGGTTAAACCATTTGGATCACTCAACCTACTAATTAAATCCTTAATTTTCTTTTTGTTGTTCTCAATTTCACTCATCAAATTTTGTTGAGTGCCAAGAGGGTGTTGAGTGATTGGTGGAGGAGGTTGTTGTTGTAGTTGATTTTGTTCTTGAGGATTTGGTTGATCTTCTTATTGAGGATTTTGAGGGTTTGCAGGTTGATTTACATCTCCTAAAAATTCAAAAAAAAAAATCAAATACAACCTAAAACTAACAAATTCAACCTAAAACTAACAAATTCAAAACAAAAAGCAAACAATCCTTACCTCTCACACCTCCTCCTTGTCGTGGCACCGTCCTTGCGAAGAAATAGCAACCCTTGGTGAAGATTTTTGTACAATGCCTCCTCCTAGAATGCAAGCGCAAAAAATGGGGGGTTTTGGCCGTGGGCACAACAAAAAAATAGTCAAAATGCAGAATGAATGATTTTCACTTTTTTTTTTTGCTTTTAACATGTCATAACACACTCATGTTATGGGCTTGTTGTGCCAAGCCTTAGGCTTGACACACCAAGCCATAACGTGAGCATGTTATAACGTGCTCACGTTATAATGCACTCGCATTATGACTTTTCAATTTTTTTTTTGAAAGTGGCCATAAATTGGCTACCCATCTCCATGCACCTGTCCAAATATTTATTATCTATTTTTTAACATAATCAGTTAAATTTCACTAATTATCTAATACAAATAAATTAAATTAAATTAAATATTCATTTTAAATTAATTAAACAATTATTAATTATAGTTTTAGAATAAATTAAGAAATAGATCTATATAAAATCAACTTTTCTATTCTTTTTTCTTTGTGTCCAAATCATTTCATTTTCTAAAATTATACTAAATTCTCAATATCATAATTAAACACAACTTTATTCTATTCTAATCCTAACCCTAGTTAAACCCTAACCCTATTTGGACTCTAACCCTTACCCTAATTGAACACTAAACCTAATTGTAATTGACCACTAAGCATAATTGAATTCTACCCCTAACCCTAACCCTAACTCTAATTGAACCCTAAACTTAACTCTAATCAAACCCTAACCCAAACCTACTTGATTCATAATCCCAATCCTAACTCAAAACCTAATTGAACTTTAAAACTAACCTTAATTAAATATTAACCCTAATTGAACATTTAGTGAACATTAATCCTTATTGTACCATAACCCTAACTTTGAACTATAGTTGAACTCTAATCCTAACCCTAACACTAATTCTTATCCTAATTGAACCTTAACCCTAACCTTAACCTTGACCCTATTTGAACTCTTATTGAATTCATAACCTTAATTAAGCCCCAACCCCATACTTAACTAACCCGAATTGAACATTAATTGAACCCTAAACCTAACCCTAAGTGAACACTAATCCTAATTGAACTCTAACTTTTTAGTTGAAAATCTTAAAGTGCCTTAGATTTTCCCATTCATCGTCATTTATCATTCAATTCCTAATAGAACTCCAAAAATTTATACTTTTATAATGTTTAAATACACACCTATTATTCCAACTTAGTATCTTAATCAACCCTACCCAATTATAAAATCTTCAACACACTTTTTGTAGAGATTGTGTGGATTTCTTCAATTGTTATGTTTTTATTCTTCTTAATAGTTTTCCATCTTCCATCCTGCATTTTACCACCAACCTACTTTAGCTAGGTAATGATTCATTCATGTGAATTGAGCCTTTTGTAAAATTTAATTTTTCTATCATTTTCAAATTTTACAAATCAATTTTTCAAGCTCTTAAAACTTTTGCAACTTTCAAATCCACAAACTCTAACATTAGATTTTTTGCTCATAAATTTAGATTTTTTATTTATAATTTGTGAGTGAACTTGAGATTGATAAATGATGTTTTTCAAGTCCAAGGTAGATAGGTTACATTTTAGGGCACTCTTGAAGTTAGGATTCTATCAAATTATTTAGAAGTTAATTAGGGTTAGGGTTGAGCCTTAATTAATCTTGAGACCTATCACTCTTTTGGATTTATCATATTAGTATTGTAACTTAGTATTCTTTAGTATTCTTCTTAATATTTTTTTGTCTTCCATCCTCCATTAGGATTATGGTTAGGGATCTAAGATAAAATATATTCTTTTTCATATACATACACACATACATAGACATAAATGCATATATAAATACATATATACATATATGTATATTTGTATGTATATATTATTTTTTTTAAAGTGATAAGAAGGTACAATTGTTTTATTTTTTCTTCCTTCACAAATATAACTTATAATTTTACAAACCATTAATTTATTTGAAATTTTCAAATAGAATTAAATAATTTTATTAGATTATAAAATTAAATAAAATTATTTAATTAGTAAAAATAAAATCATACACATAACAGGATACTATGTTTTACCTTTCTTATTATAGATTCAATCTCATATTTATTTCAAACTTTATTTATTGGACCTTTCTTATTATAGATTCAATCTCACATTTATTTCAAATTTGATTAGTTGAATGAATAACACACTCAAAACAGTTTTAAAAATTAAATAATTATGCAAAGAACTTAATTTTGTAAGGGTTTAAAAAAAATGATTTTACAAACCATTAATTTATTTGAAAATTTCAAATAGAATTGAATAATTTTATTAGATTAGATTATAAAATTATATAAAATTATTTAATTAGTAAAAATAAAATCATACACATAACATGATACTATGTTTTACCTTTCTTATTATAGATTCAATCTCACATTTATTGCAAACTTTAATAGTTTAATGAATAACACACTAAAACAATTTTAAAATTTAATAATTATGCAAAAAACCTTAATTTTGTAAGGGTTTAAAAAAACAATAAATGAATTTATTTCTTAAAAATTTTCAAATAGAATTGAATTATTTTATATATTAGATTTAAAATTATATAAAATTATTTAATTAGTAAAAATTAAATCTTATATATAATACCTAATAACATGTTTTACCTTTTTTTATTATAAATTTAATTTCACATTTTGTTTGAAACTTAATTGATCTAATAAATAACATTCAAACAATTTTAAAATTTAATAATTATACACAAAACTTAATTTCCTAAAGGTTAAAAAAACAATAAATCAATTTATAAAATAATTTTTAAAGAATAAAAATATAATTAATAAAATAATTAAATATGTCAATTTTTTAAAACTTAATTCTTTAAACCATAAATTAAATATGTCAATTTTTTAAAATATAATTAATAAAATAATTTAAAGTAAAACAAAATTATTTTTTAAAGAGTAAAAAATTATTCTATATTTTTAAGAATTTAAAAAAATTGAGAATAATTTAAAAAAAAAAAAAATTATATTAGACATACAATGAACAGCTAACGAGAAGAGATAAGGAAGTCCGCAATAGTTAATTAATGAAATGTATATTAATTGACAGACCATTAACAAAAACGCGGAAGGCATAAGCCATGCGGATGCCCATGCCTTTTTGCCTTTTTAAGGCTGGGTAGCCATTGCCCAATTAGGAAATGTCGTAAGTTGTGACGTCATAGATTGTATTGTGTAGACCTTCGCTATGCGAGATTTTTTTGGGTGTGAAAAAATACTGTTATTCTTGGTATGAGCATCGTATGCATACGTATAAGAGATCTAGCGTGGATTCAAGGGATGCTCAACTTTTGCTTAAAGGCAAAACATCTCAGAACATATTTAGACTTATCATCGGAATAGGTGCAATGAGCAGCTTGATATCCATATCCCATGTTTCAGCAAAACTTCTGAGTTTCTTAAAGTTAAAAGACCGTCCAAATAAAAGCATCAGATCCGAGTGGAAAGTCCATTCCAAATTTATGTATAGCAGGGATGTTAATAAACAGTTTAAAATCCGGGGATATATAAAACAGAGAATTCATTATCACACATAAATATACAATCAGACAAGGTGGGATTGGGTTCTTTGGGGCTGAACCCATCGGCCTTCAGCGTTTCTGACCATGCCCTTGTTGTGTTCTTGTCTCCAGAATGGGGGGATTTGCAAATAGTCTTGTAAGAAATCAGCAGCCTTGTTGACAAGGGCAGGATCCCGTCCAGTGGCCAGGTGAAACCGCTCTTGTTGGCCGTGGTATCCGTCCAAGAGATGGAGATGCGCCTCCAAGTTGTGGAAACAGCAGGGATCGCTTGTGGGTCGGAGGAAGGGGGATTTCTTATGGTCCAGCTGCAGCTCCACTCCCACGTGGGAGTAGCTCCACGGCAGCTTCTCGATCCATTCTCTCAGTAACTGAAAGTGCTCGTTGAACAGAATTCCGGGAACTTTTGGAACCCCGTCGTGGGCATTAACCACTCGCAGGATTTTGACCCCCAGCTGCTCGAGGCGCTCCTTAAAGGCGGAGTTGCCCACCCGTGGGCCTGCGAAGGAGAAGACGGTGATGGGAATCTTTTCATTCTCATTCCCCTTCTCTTCGTTGATTCCCATCTCTGCAATGTCGTAAGCGGTCAGCATTGCGAGGGCGCTCCCAAGGCTGTGGCCCGTGATTGTTATGCTCAGCTTTTCCCCTTTGTACATTTCGATCAGTCTTTCAACCTCTGCGTGTATTTGCTCCTGTGCACTGGATTTGGCGAAGCGGCAGTTTTTTTCGCTGGCGGTGTAGAGATTGAGAAACCCCGACTCCACTTTGACGCGGGGATCGGGATGATCGGAATGGAAACCCACGGGTTTGAGGAAATCCATGAGGTCTGCCAGCCACTCTAGAGAAGTGACGGTGCCTCTCCACGCGATGACGATATCCCGCCGCCCGAGTCTCTTTATTTCTTCCTCGTCCTCCGCCACGGCCACAAACCCCATCCAATTGGCGTGGTTGCTCCACAGTTTCTCCGCCGCCCGAGATTTTTTGAAGAAATTGGGGAGATTGATGTTGGAGGTTGCGTAGAGGTACTTTGTGATTTGGTAGCCGGAGTGGGAAAGGCCGAGATCTTGGAGCATGGTCCTGCGGTTGTACTTGCAGCTTCCGCAGTATTTGGAGTAGTGGTCGAAGTCAAAAGCGTCGTAGCACGCCTGGGCTAGTTTTCCGTATTTCATGAGCTCGCTGCGGAGGAGATGGTCCATTGGCTCCAGCAGGCCCTCCCAGTTATTCGAACCCTGCACCTCCCTCCACACATCGCTCAGCTTTCTAGCGCTTTTTCTCTTTGTGTTTATATCCTTGGGCTGGGAGTAGGGATAATAGTTAGGGCTCCCGCTCTTTTCCTTGTATTCCTTCTTCACTGTGGTCAACACTTGTGTTGCAGTTGGGGCTGATGCTCTCTGTCTCTGTCTCTGGCTATTGCGCCTGCTTCTCGTGCTCAGGCAAGGCACCTCCGGCACAATCCTGGTGCTGTGGTTTGCAATTCCAAGGTTGCTCCTCATATTCATCATCTTTTCAGCGGTTTCACAACAAAAGTGAACTTCAGTTTGAGAAAGCAAGGGCAGGAGAAGCAGTTTAGATAGTGGAATAAGAAAGCCCGCACTCAAGTAGCGGAAGAAGGAAGGCCACACTCAAGTGTGCAACGCAGAGAGGATGAAGGCGCATTTATAAGTCCGACTGTCCGAGTTTGGGAAAGCAAAGTAAAAATTCTACTTAAATCCGCGGAGAATCTTTTTACCAGAGAAGTCCTTGTAGTCAATGACCGCGTTAGAAAGGAGATACAAAACGAAGGCGTTGACTGTAGAGGTTAGACTATTCTGTGTTAAACAAAGCTCCGATTGCCCCTTCGTACGTCGTAAATTGAAAAGAGTTGTTAAACGCCACCCAAGCTAAGCCTAGTCACTTCCAACTTCCTCGTTGTTTCTATAAGAATATAAAATTGTATGGAGGACATTAAATGGGAATTTCGGGGCAATTCCAAAGCAGCATTTTCCTAAGATGGTCAAGATTCCAACCCCACGTTTTAAATGCTCCAACGTCATCCCATTGATTACGCAAATTTCCTTCAGAAATATTGTAGAGAACGGTGTACATGCACTGGTCGATGGAAAGAACTCCAAGTTACTTGGATTGAATCTTGACCTTTCATGTTTGGAAATTTTCAGAATCTTAAAGAATTTCATTTATGACTCTTTAATTCAGGTTTTTGAAACGTGGAAACTTTTGATGTTGTTGGTCTAATAATCTTGCATTGGATGGACGGTTGTTAAAAGTCTTTCTTGAAGACAATATGAATACATTTAGATTTATAAATGGAAAAGATAGTTTATATTGTTTATGTAAAAAAATATTTATTTAAATAATTTGTATTTAATTACATAAATAAAATAAATTAGTAAATCATTAATATGAATTGATAATCAAAATAAATGTAGGAATTGAATAAATTGATTATATTGAGATTTAGTTTTAATTTAGATGTAAATATCTTTGTTTAGGTGTCAAGGAGTTATTTTTCAATGTTATGAAATTTTACAATTTATTATTGACATGTGAATTTAAACATGTATTATTTGGAATCACTTACATGAGTATGGAAGTGATATTCACAATATGTAGCCTTGAACTAAATGTATGAATCTAAACCCTATAATTCATGAATATGATTTAGTATAATTTTATATCTTGAAACATGTTTATGTTGATTTTTGGTGTTTGGGTTTGTGTAATTGCATCTGATGTAAAATTCTTACGAATTTTTAGGGAATGTGTCAAATTGCAAGCATTAAGTTCTCCTTAGTCAAACCTCTTTATATAGATTGACTTTATGACTAAACACAAAATAAAGGTTGACTTTAGCTCAAAAACTTAAGCAAGTGCAAAAGAGGTGGGGCTAGAAATTGCCCCACCAGCATAGATTTTTTTCCACCAGTTGTCAATCATATGAAGTTTTAAAATTCTCACCAATTTTTTTTTTTTTTTTAATATTTAATATTTATTTAAGCTCTTGAATTGAATATGCAAAATAATTTTTTTTATGAGACCGCTAGCTTCTATAAATAAAGGAGCTTAAAATTTTAAGCTTAAACTATGTTACAAAATTCATGGGACCACCCACTTTAAAATAATACTAGAAAATCTAAAGAACATCTATTGAATTTTTTTAGGAAGCCCCCCTCCATGGGACCCCATCCTAAGCCTAGTCACTTCCAACTTTCTTGTTCTTTCTATAAGAATATACTAGCAATTGCAACTTGGGGACCCCAGCCTAAGCCTAGTCACTTCCAACTTTCTTGTTTTTTCTATAAGAATATACTAGCAATTGCAACTTGGTGTGTAATGGGTATGCAAATGGTTATTTTTTTTAATTTTTTTTTTATAATTTAGAATTTGTATGCATAAAGCTTAGTATTTGACATTAAGTATAGTAGAATGTAATAGTGAAATGCTTTGAATTAAGAATCAAAAAATTGAAATAAATGTTTGTTTTGTGTAGGAAGATGAAATAAAAGTGTTTATTAATGATGGTATATATATATATATATATATATATATATATATGTTTGAAACTGAATAATATTGAGTATACATTCAAAACATTAAATTAATTGTTATGCATGTTTATAATATAATTTATAAACTGTGAATATTAGTGGAAATTTGGAAATAATATTTACTTTCTTTCTTTGTATAAAGTGCAATGATTATTTTGATAAGCTAAATTTAGTGTATTTAAATATACTTTTCTAAAATATAATAGTATTTTTTTATTTGTAAAATATAATAATTTGGTTTTTTTTTCTTTTTGACTTTTATTTTATATTGGGTTCATTGAACGATTAGAGTTTTTTCAATAGTCTTGCATCATGCTAACACATTCTCAACCATCGATGCCTTTATAACATGATTTATACATTTTGAATATTAGTGGAAAATTATGAACAATATCTAATTCTTTACCTTTTTTTTTTTTAGTATAAAGTGCAATGATTAATTAGATAAGGTATACTCAGTGTAGTAAAGTACTTTTCATAAAATATATAATTATTATTATATTTTGTAAAATATAATAATTATGGTTTTTTTACCTTTATAATATGAATATAAAATATATTTTCTAGTGGAAATGTAGAAAGAATATATATGATTCTTTGCTTTCTTTCTTTGTAAAGTGTTATTTTTTTAATTTTATTTTAATTTATTTTATATTGGATTAGATCTTTGTTAATGCACCGGTCAACCATCATTCTACTATATTCTCAATTGTCGATATTAAAATTAATTGATAATATTCATAAAAGAAATGCCGATGTAAAAATTATATAGAGGACGCTAAATTCTTTTGAAACTCTCCTATCTTCCTAGCTATTTCAACATTCCTTAAAGAAAGCACATGATATTTTTGCTCAGGGAATATTATTTGCACCTGTTGCAGGGCTTCGTCGTTGCTATGCCCACGGTGCCTCTTATACGGTGCCTCTTGTCAATTCATGCTGTTGATTTTTGTAGCTCAAAAAGTGGGATATGGATTTGCTTTAAAGCAACTCAAGATAAGATTTGCTTTAAATCAATTCGAGTTGGATTTTTAGCAACAACAGGATTTTTATTCTTTAAATAGAATGTTTCTGAGTTTGTGAGGATAAGATAAATCCTAGAGTGATTTTATGTGTAAATAAAGCCAAAGAAAGCAAGGAAAGATTCTTTCCTTGCACGCTAAGTAAAGCAGCTAGGCTCTATAAATACAAGATTGCTGTAGCAAACTCAGATTGTATTTTTGAAAGAAAAGTTTGCTGTTAGGCTGAATAGAAGATCCAACATTTGCAGGTTTTTCCCCGCATTGGGGTTTCCTGGGTATATCTGTGTTATTGTCTTTTTGTATTTGGCTTCATGTTATTTTTGCTTCCGCTATTATTAGTTGTTAATTAACTCAGTTGTATTAATTGTTATAAATCAGATTTCTTTCTATGAATTTATTGTGCAATTAATTTGTTGCTGGGTTATAGAAATTAACATGGTATCAGAGCTCTAAACTCTGAATACGAAGCCAAGATTTGTAACGCAGATTTCAAGAAAAAAAAAGTCATTAGATTTTCGTCTCCAATTCTTTTGTGGCTATGGCAACCAGTGTTCAATACGAGGACAGGCTCGAGGGTGCGTCTAACTTCTTGTAGTGGAAGGTTCGGATTACATCTGTTCTCAAGGAGAACAGGCTATGGACCTATGCTAGCACAGAAGTGACTCCACCAACAAATGATCCTGTTGCCTTAGATTCGCATGAAGTCAAAGAGGCCAAAGCTCAAAGGATTATCCTGGATGGAGTAAGAGATCATTTAATTCCTCATTTATCGGGGAAAGACACCGCCAAGGAGATGTGGGATACGCTCACAAAACTTTATCAGAGCGACTATCAGAGTCGTAAGATGATGCTCAAGGACAAATTGCATAATACCAAGATGTCCAAAGGCGAGAGTGTGACCTCTTACTTGTCCAAGCTGACACAGGTCAGGGATGAGCTTGCTGCTGTTGGAGAGACGATTAAAGAAGATGAGTTGGTGCGTATAGCCTTGAATGGTTTTTCAAAGCACTGGGAAGTGTTTGTCAAGTGTGTTGTCGGTAGAGATCGGCTACCTGATTGGGCAAGACTTTGGGATGATTTTGTTCAGGAGGAGATCCGTGAAGGTGCTCATCGAGGAGATCAGACAAAGAAGGTTCAAGATGAAGAAAATCTTGCTCTTGCAAGCAAGGGTAAGAAGAAGTCCAATAAAGAGCAATCGAAGGTTCTTCTTCCAAGAGTGGGAAGAAGAAAGATCTGAGCAAGATTAAATGTTTTTGCTGCCATCAGATGGGTCACTATGCCAGTCAATGTCCGAATAAGAAAAATAAGGACAAGCAGAAGAAGCAATTTGCTGCTACAGCAGAGGTGGACGAGTTTGCATCACAATTTGAGAATGAGTTTTCACTCATTGCCTGTCTCTCAAGTTCAATTGCCAACAGGGTATGGTATATTGACAGTGGGGCTTCTCGCCACATGACGGGAGTCAAAGAATGTTTCACCAAGTTGGAGGAGAAGAAGCTGGATTTCTATATTGAGCTCGGAGACAATGCCAAGTACCATGCAACTGGTATTGGCACCGTCAAGTTTCAGAGGGAGTCTGGCAAACCTTTGTTGGTGGAGGATGTGTTGTATGTCCCTGGCATGACAAAGAATTTAATCTCAGTTTCTGCCTTGGAAGACAAGGGTTACATTGTGACCTTTGAGAGGGGAAAAGTCTATATTCGTCCCAAAGATTCCAAGATTGCAAAAGTGATTGGTGTCAGGCATGGCAGCTTGTTTTGGTTACAGGTTTGAGCCAGCACATGCGTTGGTTAGTAGCTGTAAAGGGATAGGAGAATTATGGCACAGGAGGATGGCTCACCTTCACCATGGAGCACTTAATATTCTTAAGGAAATAGTGATAGGGCTTCCTGGGATGAAGACAAAAAGCATGAGGTGTGCAAGGGTTGTGCTCTTGGAAAATATGCCAAGACCAGTTTTCCAAGCAGCGACACTAGATCCGAAGGGATTTTGGATCTTGTACACTCAGATGTGTGTGGACCTATGTCAACAACATCCTTGAATGGATATGAGTATTATGTTACCTTCATTGATGATTTCTCCAGGAAGACGTGGATATATTTCATGAAGAATAAAGATGAGGTCTTTAGTAGGTTCAAAGAGTTTAAGGCTCTCGTGAGAACCAAACTGGGAAGAAGATCAAGATACTGAGGTCTGATAATGGAGGCGAGTATACCTCGAATGCCTTCAAAGATTTTTGTGCTCAGGAAGGTATCAAGAAAGAGTTGACAGTTCCGTACAACCCTCAGCAGAATGGGGTTGCTGAACGGAAGAATAGAGCTATCGTTGGAGCAGCCAAGGCCATGCTTCATGATCAGGATCTGCCTTGGTTCTTATGGGCAGAAGCTTGCAACACAGCTGTGTATTTGCAGAATAGGAGCCCTCACAAAGTGTTGGGAAAATTGACTCCAGAAGAGGCATTCACTGGTAAGAAACCAGATTTGGGGCATATTCGTATCTTTAGATGCCTTGTGTATTGTCACATTCCTGTTGAGAAGAGAACCAAGTTGGAACCTACTACAGAGAAGGGTATCCTTGTTGGGTACAATGAAACTTCTAAGGCTTATAGATTTTATATTCCTGCTCTCAGGAAAACAGTGGTTCGCAGAGATGTGAAGTTTGAGGAAGAGAGGGCTCTTCAAAAGTCAAGTAACTTGATGAATGAGGAGGAACAATCATCCACAGTTGAGGTAGCACAAATCCCTCAAACTTCAGTAACACAAGCTAGAGAGCAGAACAAGCAGGATGATCAGATAGAGGAACAAATAATTCCTCAGCCTCAGATTCCTATGAGTGAGAAGAGGAGAAATAGGGCAGCTGAGCAGACATTGAGAGAAGCTCAAGAATACGTAGGTGATCCTCAAGATTCAGTCAGACAAAGAAGGGCTCCCAGACGTTATTCAGATTATGTGGCACTTATGAGTGAATTAATTGAAGTAGAGCCTTCCAGCTTTCAGGAGGCATCCAAGCACCAAGTGTGGAGAGATGCCATGGTGGAAGAGTATTCTTCCATCATGAAGAATAGTGTGTGGGAGGTAGTACCATGACCAAAAGATAAGTTTGTGGTGGGCTCGAGATGGCTATATAAGATTAAGCATGCTGCA